>CAJUYH010002445.1:40065-75883 GCA_910591685.1 Galerucella tenella
TAAAAAATAAAAAACATTATTGTGGTTTGATTCCCAAAAGAATAGGAAAAATAGACTGAGGGTGATTCTTCAATTTATATTCCTCAATTATGTATGGGTATACCTTTTTTTGTAATTTTCTACATTTTTATTGTGGACTTATTGCCTATTTCCAAAACTCTTTGTTTTCTCAATCCAAGGTTCCGAAATATTCACTTTTGGATGCTTTTACGATTTGTAAATGGGTTCTTCATTCATTCTTTAGAGCTCGAATCATCAATATCATCACATACTCGTGACCATATCATAATTCATAACTTAAACACTTATTTTATTTTAACATTCGACAACAGTGTAAATTATAGGTGGTGTTCATATTTAACCAGGGTTGCCAGCCGTACGATTTTTGAACCGTTCCTACGATTCTAGACTTTTATCGCACGCTTTTGTACCTACAATAATTTTACACACGTACGATTTTAAAATCTGTGAAATATTTTTAAGTGATGTTAGTAGGTAAAATAAAATATATTCAATTCAAAAGTCTAAATCACACTCGTTGGTAAACTTCCTCAGGACATTAAATTAAAAATACGAAATAGTAAACATTTGAAAATTAAACCATGGTAGCACATAAAATCAATTAGAAAATATTATATTTTCCAATTTTGAGGTGTACGATAATTTCTTGTTGAGTATGATAAAACGATAAATTTGAGAGTGTCGAAACGATAAATTACAAACTAGGGTACAGAGCAGTTGGCAATGCTGTGTTCAGTGCGAACGGAAAGTACACGTTTCATGATACATGAGTTTCATTCATTTTCATTTGTGTTCTCTGTATTTCGTCACGTAATACGTCTTTACTGAAATAAGACGAAAAAAATCTCGATTTTAACCAGAGTAGTGAACTGAAGACAAATTTTACTACACTTCAAATTAATAGGTACCTACCTTGTGAAACTATTATTAAATTTTGTAAGTACGTATAATAATTAATAAGTAAAAAGTGGACATCCTAGTGACCGGCTCCAAATAAAAATTGGATGAAAAATTAATAGCTTCAGTTTTGTTTTTTCAAAGCTAGAAGTGATTTAGTATGTTGTGAATTTCTATAGCTAAATCTGATTATAGTCGTTACAGACGTTTTTATTAAAATATTAGATGTTTATTTTTGAGATGTTATGTAATATTTGAATGGTGAATTGATACATTTCATAAACATTACTATCTAATTTAGTATCTCTATATTATTATCTAATTCACATATTTTCTTTGTTTTCGCTAAATTTTGTGTTGTATAATAATTACAAAACTGATAAAAATGTTTCATAAGAATTTGCACTTTGCAGCCATGTTGCCGTAGCTTGACACCACGTGACCCCATGTCCATGATCGAAAACTAGAATAGGTGTAACTTTTATTTCAGGGTATTTGGTGAAACGTTCAAGTAATTTTTAGAAGATGTTGATAGCGCGGCTATACGCTTTGTAGGCTACGATTTTGTTATTTAAAAATAAATATAAAGGTTGCCAATTTATATCTATTGTCAAGTAGACTCCGTTTCACATAAGAATCCACTAATGTCTAGAAGTTGCAGTCGTATGCGCGAAGAAGCTGCACATAACAATATCTGAACATCAATATTGGTCAAAGCCTTTACGATATTGATATGTTAGTGTTCAGATATTCTTATGTGCAGCTTCTTCGTGCATAACTGCAACTTACAGACTTTAGTGGGTTCTTCTTATGTGAAATTGTGAAATTGCTGTATACATACCTTTTTTTAAATAATCATTCTTTATTTAACATGCAGTTTCCTATGACAATCTATTTTTGGCACCTAAACTAACCAAGGAAATTGCATCCTTATGACAATAGGTACCTACCATTATTTAAATATAATGTGTTGTGCTATTACCACCTTTTGAAATGTGTTTCATTCTTAAAATACTCCTCTTTTTTTATTTTTTTTTCATAACTTCCTTGTAGTTTTCAAAATACACATATTAATTAAATTTTCATGGAGTGCTTTTCCCAATAATGCATTTGGCATTTAATTATTAAATTTGGCTAGGTTATTTTCATTAACAATAAAATCTGCTTGATAGACATTTCAAATCTGTAGAAATTGGACCATATAGGAATATGATCCCATGCTTATATTTCCCACTGAAAACTGTTGAATCTGATGGAATGGTTTTCCCCAGATGGTATTATAAGATTGGTAAAAATAAAAAAAGATTGAATGGAATTCAATTGGCAAAGGATAGGTAAAAAATAGCTTATAGACTTTGCCAGATATCAAGAAAAGAACATTGATATAAAAAACATCTGATACCTCCAAATTGTGTTTGCCATCTCCACTTAATTGTAATGTATTTTATAATTGGTCCCTATCACTTATAAATTGATTTGTTGGAAGCAGTTCTTTAGAAATGTGAAGGAATATGTTCCCATACTATAGCTTAAGAGTATGTTCATCTTATAAAATTTTGGATAGGAAACTCCACATTTTTCCAATTTCTACAGATTTAAGAATCGAAAATCTAGTAAAATATTTTTGGTAATGTTTTTTATTTTTTTTTATTTCCTAATAGTCCAGTCTACAAGTTGAAAACCGTGAAAATAGAGATAAAGCTAAAAATATTTGGCTTTGTGGAGCTCTTCTTAAGTATATATATATATACAAGGACAGGAATATATATATATATATATATTCCTGTCCTTGTACATTATCATTCGGCAAATATCTACTATAACTATATATATATATATACTTAACAAGATACCGCGATTAAAATTTATTAAAGTTAATTATTTTGTTTTTAATAATTTTTTAAAGTTAACAAAAAATGAAAAGTCCAATAAATGTTTTTGAAAAAAAATTATTAAACTATTAAACTTGTCTATTTGTTTATAAACAATTTCTTAACAAATGATGTATTTTTTTTTTTCCAATGATACTTAATGCCATTGTTGAATACAAAAACAGCAATAATATAACATTTGTTTGAAAAATTTTTTTCAATGACATTTCTTGAATTTTTCATTTTTTGTTAACTTTGAAAAATTATTAAAAACAAAATAATTAACTTTAATAAATTTTTAACGCTGTATCTTGTTAAGTATATATATATATATAAGAAGAGCTCCACAAAGCCAAATATTTTTAGTTTTATTATTTAAACTTTTATGTCGGCATTTATGAAACCGAAGATAGGAAAAAAATTCGTTAATCAACAATTGCATAACTTTTTGAAAAATTGATTTAAACATTCTTTTTCCAGCGGACATAAATTCTTTCAAGTATCTGGATGATACCATAATTTATTTAAATTTTTAAATTCATATTTGGTACTATAAAAAAATAATTTTCTGTTGTACGCTGTGTTTAGCGGCAGAGCACCCATGCCGTAATCGCTGCGCGGAGCCCTATTTTCGGCGTTAAATTAAAACTATTAATAATAAAATAGAGGTAGAGTTCCGGGAGCTGGAACTTTTTTTTTCGGAAACTTCCTCCTCTTTAAGGACCTTTTTTCCAAATATCTTAAATATTAATAGTTTACGAGTTATTAACAAAAACCTAAATACCTCTTTTTTTCATCTTATTTTGTTAATAACAAATGCAATTTTTTACGTGCAGTAAAATCCTCGAAACACATTTTTCTAGAGGTCATTCCGAATCCAATGAGCTATTGCTCATATTTTTAGGAGCTTTATCTCTATTTTTCACGGTTTTCAACTTGTAGACTGGACTATAAGCTGTTGGGTTTAGAATTGTATTATTCCAACCTTTGGTTTAGAAGCGACGTTTATAATGTAATATAAAATAATGATAATGTAGCAAAAAAATGGTCACAAGTATAATTTAATTATTATGTATTAAATATGTCAAAATCTCATGCAATGACCCAACCAAATATTATGAGGACCTTATTATATTATTATAGTTTGACTTTAGTACTTGAGTATTATTACTGATCATTCATAATTATTATCGATGTAAAATATAAAAATAAGTTGAAATAATCTTTCGTCAAGTAAAATTCAAAGTTATTGGAAAATGTCTAGGAAATAAAATATGTACCAAAACTTATTCGCACACGCATTTTGCTTGGATATGAAGTGCCTTTTTTTCGACTTTTCGGAGCCGTCTGGAATACTCAGAATTTATTAAATAATATAATATAAATTTTCAATACTACACTGCAATATAAGTACTAAGTAGGTATACTATATCTTAACTATAAATATATTAAAATAAAGTCATACTATCGATAAATGAAAACAAAAATAATGCAGCTAAAACAAGAACTGTAAAATCGCCGTGTTCAGACCAAACAAATAGGTATACTTACTGTAGGTCTACCATCATTTAATCCTATAGTTAAATTCCTAGGTTTTTTTCCAATAAAAATTATATTATTGAGTTTCCCGTCTACACATCTGACCATACTACTACTACTAAATGTGCAGGCGAGCCTTGTCCTGGACAACTCAAGCCAAGGTTCCGACACTGAGGCCACTGGCGGGCCCATTGTGCCAATCCTGCTACCTAGTCATCCATGAAGCCGAGCCCTTCAATAAAGGCCACAACCTTTTTCAGTGGATGCCTGCTTGTGTTTCCAGGAGCCATGACAGTGACTCCGAAGATTCGCCTGCGTAATACAGCCCAGTGTGGACACTCTAAGAGAACATGAACTGACGTTTCATCAGTCATGCCGCAACCCCTACATAGGGAACTTTCCTCTACTCCTAGATTGTAGAGGTGCTTCCTCATACAGCAGTGCCCTGTTAGGAGTCCTGCTATCTTCCTTAGCCTACTCCTTGGTAGTTCAGTGGCTGCCCTGGCGTGTCCATCCCTTCAGTAGAAGTTTGGATTGTCTAGGACCCTGCAGAGCATTCCAATGAGCGAGGTGCTGATTCCTCAGCCACTTCTTCGTCTCCTTGCGTATTCTTTGTTTTGTTAGGCCCAGGGTCGGGCCCGGGCCTGAGTTTCCCGTCTACACATCTGACCATTGTATAGTTTTCTATTTCTTGGTAAGATATTTTCCTTAATATAACAATTTTAGCCCCAAGACGAGCTTACAGTGTAGTTCAATCTTACGAGTGACAACTGACAGTTTTTGGTATTTTGAAATACTTCTACGAGTTTTCTGTTCATTAATGTTACCTCAGACAGCTACACTCCTGATCACTGTTGTTCCTATGGTAACAACCTTAACAACCTAACCTAATACCTTTTTGCGAACACTTTAATACAGGATTCAGGAAAGATTGTATTTAAATAGTTTCTGACTTCTAACGTTTAATGTGGCAAAGCGCGTAATTCAGATATTTCGCATATTATAAAATTTTGCTGAGACTAAATAGCAACCATATTATCTTATCTGTATTAGAATAATTATTATTTTTATGTCTTGACATTTTTGCTTCTCTTTAATGGGCCTTTTTAGTAGTTGCTTAAATATGTTCATATGTTTATTTGCTGATAATTTTTCACCTAGTGCAACTTTGTTTCGAGTATAAATGTCACAAATTTTAATAAAAAAAGTTGAACAAATATTAGGGTAATTTGAACACTCGTTTGACCTTAGGGCAAGTGACGCTATAAAGTATAGACTTGTTTTTGTGGTTTTGTATTGTGTTGGTTTTTGATTTACTTTTCGAATATAATAATACTTTTGCGTTGTTAGTGTATATTATTAGAATGGAGCCAGGATTTTCAAAGGGTAGTGCAGAAAACCTGCCAAAAATTTAATTTAGGGTGGTGGACAAGCTTTACATGCCATATTTAGTTTATTTATAAACATTTAGGATTATTAAAACAAAACGGCTAGTAATAAATGATAACTTATTTTTTTCACTACTAGCTGTGAACTTGATAATTATGGCATCTTCTTGCCAACTTATAAGAATTTCTCTATTAGTGGTTAATAATTTTTTCTATAGTTAACCTAGGTCAATAATGGAAAAATCATAATATTTTAAGAATCCAGGGATAGTAGTTTAACAAAAGCTTGTGCAACATAATTTTGTATACCCAGTATATTGTCTTTATATTTGCTGCTTTAAATTACCTATCAAGATAAGACATAAGGAGTGCGTTCATAATCTATGGATTAGGTGAAAAGAGTGTCAAAACTCAAAAACCAGAGAAGCAAACCTTACAAATCCTACGGAAATAGGTAATGGTCTGTCGTTTTCAAGGTAGTAGGCCTTCAAAGATTGTGCTTGCTTTCCAGACTAGTTATTTTTTAGGATAGAAATCTAGTTAAAAGAAATTGAAAAATACGGGGACATTATTTATAAAATACTTCAATTTAAAGCAAAAAAAATTGCTGAAAAGGCCCATTAACCAAAATGAATACAAAACTAAATAAATCTGAGATTATTGAAACAAGAATGTTCTATCAAAATTATTCATGACATCCGCCTACTACGTTAATAATTAATAATTGAGCCATAATAGCTATTTGTATAACAAGGGAGCAAAATGCTACTTTTCCTCCCGAGGATGAAGTTTACTGCCTGACGCGTAGCGAAGGGCAGTAATCATTTAAGGGAGGAAAAGGAATTTTAATCCCATGTTACACATATGATTTTTCCGAATCTCTCAAATTCGCTTGAATCACTAATTTTTTAAATATTATTTTATATTTTGTTGATGTATTATAGAGTACCTAACCACAGAGTACATATGGTGTACTCTGTGACCTAACTCACTTTGAAATTAATCTGTCAATGGACCATAGCATGCTATATAATATTTCTGTCCTAAATTCGAAAACCGGATGTATGAATCTATGAATTGGAGTCAAATTGTTAATGTGAAAATCGTTAAATTGGAATGACAATTTACTGATCTCTAACTTTTTGCAAAATACAGGGTGTTCTACAGTGTGTCGCATTTAAGATGAAGACACTCCCATATTTTCGCTGCTTGAAGAATTACAGATTCGGATTTTTGTAAAGTCATACAGATTGATGGGCCACATTTCTTGAAATAGTCAACTGAAATCTGAACTTTAAACTCAACATACTACGATTTCACAAACAGGACCGCTTCTCGATATTTTGCTTCGCATTAGAGATATCGAAAAAAATTATTGAAAAAAGTTGTTCAGAATATTATGTTGACCCCACAAACCAAATTTTATCAAAAAATCCGCATTTTTAATTTTTTCATTTTTTGGTCCAAGTATACAAAATTATTATTTATTTTGATAATTATTGTGCCGTGGAAATTAAAATCTTGACACGGTGTCATGTATTTAAATATTTTAGTGAAGTAAACAGCACTTTCAAAGGAATATTGATCAAATTGAACAATATCTTGTAATAATAAATGTGGCTGGGCAAAAAAATTGAAAATTTAAAAATGCGAATTTTGTGATGAATTTCGGTATGTGGGGTTGAAATGATATTCTGAACAACTTTCTCGAACATATTTTTTCGATATTTTTTACGCGAAGCAAAATATCGAAAAGTGACCCCGTTTGTGAAATCGTAGTAGGCTGATATTAAAGTTCAGATTTCAGTTGATTAACTTAAAAGATGTGGCCCATCAACATGTATGACTCTGCAAAAATTCAAATCTGTAATCTTTCAAACAGGGAAAATATGGGGGTGTCTTCATCTTAAATGCGACACACTGTATAAATAAACGGTAAAATTTATACTTATATAATATTATGGTTGAAATAATACCCTTCTTGGTGTGCGTCATCGATTGTTAATGTCTTTCTAACACATTACGTAGGAAGAAATGGAAAAAAAGGCCGGTCTGTGATTAATCCTAATCAAAATATCACAATAATGAACCGTTTAAATGTATTACAAACGTTAACCGTAATCTTTGACTTACAAAAATTTGATTGGTTGATGTTTAGATTACGCTCAAGCTCAACCTATCAATACAGAGTTTAAAATACTATTAAGGCGTTACTTTCGTAGCGGCAATAAGTCTTACACGTCTTTTTCTACTGTCACACTGACAGTTCTTGACAGGTCTGTACTTTGTTGTTTACGGTGAATTATTGAAAAGTGAATATTAATCTTATTGTTTTATTTATATGAATAATACAAAAATATGCATGAATACACGAGAGAACATCAGTATTTTGAAAGTTCTCAAGTATTTTCAGTTAGAAAAAGGAGCTGGTAATTATTAATTGCATAGCCTTTTCGAATTTGGCTAAATACAATCCTGATGATCTTATTTATCAAATTTAAGGTTAGCTATATGTCAAATTAGCAAATAAAATAAACGACATGCCGAAAACCCGGATATACGTCACAATCGATGACGCACACCAAGAAGGATATTATTTTAACTATATATAGTATTGAATCGTTAATGCCGTATAAGTTATTTCATTGCTGACGTATAGTTTGGCAAGTTTATCTGAAGCTATGCGGCATCGGTGAGAGGCGAGGAAAAACATGGCGCCTATCTGTCAAACGTACAAATGGCGTACGGTACCTATTTTACCAAGTAAAACTGAAAATACAAATGTAACTGACAATACCAACGCCACTGGATAAATCAATATCAGTCAATTGACGAAGTGAGAGGGAAGATCTCACGCACGCGCTTGCCAATAAGAAGTCAGCTGGTCGATACAAATCACCAATTATGTAATTCGGAGGGTGTGGTCATTATGGTTTTCGTACAACGCTCCAAGAGCTTCAAAAAGCCCATAACAAATTTGGAAAAGTGTTCATCTTTAAATATTCATAAATTGAAAAAATAATGTTAATAGAATAAATCCAAGGAAACAAGCACATTATAAAATTAACGTTCAATCATATTTTTAATATTGTTAATAATAAACAGACCCTTTTCTAATTATTATCACTACATAGTTAGAACCTCAGTTTTGTCATAGTTAAAAGTGGCAATGTCGAATTTTTTCGACTGCATTCCTTTCACGGTTTCAGATAAACTTGCCAAAGTATACCATGACGTTTTCCTCCCTAGGGAGGAAAAGTACGACTTTGCTCCCTACAATGAGGCCAGGAAATGCATACTTTTGATAGAGGTAGGCGGAAAAATTATTTGTAAAACAGTTTTTGCGTTACTAAGAAGTATACCCTTTTTATTTTACAGTGGCGTGGCTTAAATATCCTTTCAACAAAGTCGCGCTATCTTGACAGCAAAAACGTTTGTGGCACATTCATGCCACATGTGGGTTATGTGGAACATACATCGAAATAATTGAAAAATTATGATTTTCCATGCCCAAAAACACCTTGTTTTACATTTTTATGTATGAACACACGTTATTGCGGAAAACAAAATTTATAATTTCTCCCTGTACTTTCTTACCATCGTAACTTTTTTAAATAAGTTGGTTCAAATCGTAATATTTCCAGTGAAGAATATACTGTACCATGTACAATTATTTATACTTTATTAATACCCAGTATATATAGAATGTATTTTTTATATCACTGGCGAAATTATTCACTTTTACGTTGATTTATCAAAAAAAATTTGTAATATTTTTATAATATATAAATTTTTTATGGCAATGGTATGAACTATAAGGATAAGAAAGAGTATTCGAAATAATAAGCTCTTTCCAATATTATACAACTTTGAAGCGATAGTTTTAAAATTAGAAACTCTGGCATTTGAGTTATCTTTGTCGTTTTATAAGTCTACGAATGCCAGTATGTTTTATTTTAACTCTTTAACCTACGAGACTATTTCGTTGCTAAAATAACATTTTGTTCCTCTGAGGTTAATTCACAGCAATGCGTCCATTTTGTTTCATTAGCAATATATTTGAAATGTTTTCAAATTATTATATTTATTACAAGTTTTTTCCGGAGAGAATAAATGGAGCATCATGTGAGGGAATACTAATTCCAGTGGTAATGATAAAGACAATTGACAAACAAGGAAAATAAAAACAACATGGCAACAATTCTTGTTGAACAAGAATGTATCAAAAGATTATTGAGAAATGTTCTAGGTATAATATATTTCACATAAAGGAATATACAGAAAATTATAAAGTGAATATATACTCATACACCAAACCATTGTGAGAGAAAACACAAACAGGAGTCAGATAATAAATCTGATTGAACTCCTAGGTAGACCAATCGTTTACTTTATCAACATCTTGGACATGCTGGTCGGGACACACATAACCGCATCGGGCCCACAAATCCATGGAAAGACTTGGGTAGACCAATCGTTTACTTGAACATTTTAGACATGCTCGTCGGGACATACATAACCGCATCGTGTCCACAAATCCATGGAAAGATGGATAAAAACGAGCGAAACAGTTCATAATAGAAAATTGATCAAAGTTTATGGCAGACATGAGTAATCATTTGTGGCGTGCTCGATAAATGGGTACTGTAAGCTCAATACACTATGCTGTCAGTGCCAGTCTCAAATGTGCGGATCTTTGCACCAGATGAAAGATATGTCTCAAAGATGGTGAACTTCATTTAAAGAGTAGGGCTAGGGAAAGTAATTTAGATGAAGAGGACCACAATAGATCTGAATAGGTCACAGTGGAATAGGCCAGTAGCCATCTCATAACATGTAAAATGTTCAAAAATACTAAATTTCAAATAGTGTGAAACTATACATTAAGCAATTTTATATAGGGAAACTTACGCGAATAATACCAGCCTTACAGAGTTTCGTAATATGATGCAATATCTGTGAACTCCATAAAGTATCAATTATCTTCTATTTTGTTACACAGGGCGGACGGAATCTCGAACCTTTCATTTTATTTCAAATGGAACACAAGGCTTGTCTATCTTTAAGACGTCATTTGTTGGGCCCCTCTTCCGATCCACCTGTTTTCCTATTTGCCTATTTACGATAGTTATTTTGATTTGTGTTTTGAGCTGTTGTAGCTTATCTAATTGTTTTAAGTAATGTAAATAAATTTCCTAAAATCCAAGTTGATGGAAAAAAATTATGGAAGTGAACATATTAGTTATTTTTGTATCTAGTGCGCGAAATGCTACTTTGGTGATCGAGAACTGATTTTTTTTAACGAGGCGCAGCCGAGTTAACAAAATTAGTCGTGATGAGATGCAAACAAAATTTTTTCTACAAACGTCAAAAATATTGTTCTAAAATAAGTAACATGCTTAGCTTAATATGAAAGTATTGAACTGGCTTAAACTGTTTTTCCAAATCAAGTAATTACTGTAACTATGGAAATAAAATAATAAATGATTTCTTGGATTTTTGCTTGGTTGAGGAACATAAAGGTTAAAATATAAAAATCCCATATAATTAACATGCAGTGTGCGAAGTAAGTATTTCGCACACTACTTCGCGCACGGTGTAATGGTAACGAAAGAAAATGAAAAAAAGGTCACTTCGCATATTGTTGTCAATGCGCGAACCTTTTTTTTTGACGTTTGTAGAAAAAATTTAAAATAAATCCACACCGACCAAGTAAATCTTATTCGTCTAATTGTTAACTTTTAATTTTTATTAAAAATTGTATTAAGCTTAATACGGAGCATTCAGGAATGGTGGCTCCTTGTCTAATACAAATACATGTAATATCGATAATTGCTTGACAGAAAATGTGGAATTTGAGGTTTGTTGACTTACTAAATGTCAATGTTATTCTAATTATATTGAGAAAATAATCAAAAGAGATAATCCTGATTAAATATCACAGTTGAATTCGACTTGGGATTCCTATAATTAGAATTATTACTAAAAGTTACAGTCATAATGCTATTCGTTGTATCTGTACCCGATAAAATTAATTCTTCGATATTGGTCAATGAAACCTGCCACAGCTTTTTTGCAAAATACTTTTTATATGAATCAAAATATTGCTAATAATAGTTGGTGCAACCTAAAGATCCAAAAGTGTTATTGTGAAAACCAATGTTGCCGTACGCTGAAGCATTGTTCATTTTCGGTTGTATGTATGAATTGTTCAAAATCCATAGTACTCGTCGAGTTTTAACCCTTTATCCTATAAATTTTTTAACAGAAGTGAGTATTGGACCCATTACTTTCTAATTTTTAAAACAGTGTTATTTTAAGATCAATTTGGAATGATAATAATTTGTGGTTATTAAACTAAAATTAAAATCCATTTTCGGATAATTTTTACATAATTATAATTCGGTAACTTACTTTTATATTCTGTTTTTGTTTCAGTTTCAAAACTTTCTTCTTAATTTAATTTAATTGATCTACACATTTTAGACATCTAACAACATTAGTAGCAATTCTGTAAGCAATAGGTAAATTTTATAGCATGGTTAAAAATTAGATAATCTGCGAACAATGCTAACTGATAAATGATAAAATTTAAATCCTAATCTTGACTTTGTATAAATTGAAACATTTCTAATATCGGAAATATAACTGACTATACAACGAGCTCCTCAATATTAAAAACTATTCGGACGATTTTTTATGAAAATTGATCTGTATGCCGTGGTACTTTGTTTTCAAACAGTTTTATTGTCGCTAATACCTAATGGAAGTTAGCCATGTATACAGTGTATGTACTAAAACCTTATTCGGAATTCTGCTGCATACCAAATTTTATGAAGTTATCTTTAGTCCGAGTGGCTCTACCGTTTCCTTATATGTCAACGGACGAATATATTGTACTTTTTTGGACTAAACATGAAATAATATGTTACAATCACAAAACAGTATTCTTCTACTCGAGTCTGCTATAGTTTGAAAACTTACCTAACATAAACCAAAGAAAACATGCTAGGAGCTCCAAACGGCTTTGTGTCAAAAATGATAACTACAATGAGCTCCTATAAAATGTTGAAATATACATAGCAAACATCCACTCTTTACGAAATATTGACATTGCTAAATACCAACATCATTTTTTCATAGTTTTTTTATATTCTTTTATATTTTGTTACGAAAATATTTTTAATTTTCTAGGAAATGGCTCCTCCTCCATATCCCGATCTCGGCAAAAAAGCGAGAGATGTATTCGGCAATGGTTACCACTTCGGTCTAATCAAATTGAACTGTAAGACAGAAACAGCTAGCGGTGTTCAATTCAGCACTGGTGGTACATCGGACCAAGAATCTGGAAAGGTTTCCGGTTCTTTGGAAAGTAAATACAATGTCAAAGATTACGGTGTCACCTTCACAGAAAAATGGAACACAAACAATACCTTGGGCACCGAGATTGCCGTAGCTGACCAAGGTATTAAAGGTCTTAAATTATCTGCGAACGTGGACTTTTCTCCACAAGAAGGGTAAGTTCATTTATAATAATCTTTCTTTTTGATGCTAGTTGTCAAATATTTGCAATGTGTAACACTTTTGAAAAAAAAAATACACTATCATTGTCATTGTCAAGCATTCCCTATACCCAAAGTTTATAAAACTAAAATTCTTGACCTATTATGTGAAAGCATTAAACGTGGTATGTAACAAAAATTCCTAATTAATAATAAATTTTAATAAACAATTTATTCTAAACAAAACTAGCCACCAAAAGTATAATTCTAACCGTAATATTAAACTAAAGGTTCAAAATGTTCACCGTTAACATGAATGCAATGCTGCAGAATAGCTCAAATGATTGACTAACATTTCCCAGCATATCAACGTTAGCAGATCGAAATGCCGCACTAATTCTCTCTTTCATGTCATCTCTAATAGCCGGGGGATTTTATAAACTCATTTTTCACAAGACCCGAAAAAAATAAATATACTTTTGTTAAATCAGGGAGACCGAGCTGGCCAATAAGTTGGACCCCCTCTCACAGCATTGCATTGATGTTAACGGTGAACATTTTGAACCTTTAGTTTAATATTACGGTTGGGATTATACTTTTTGTAGCTAGTTTTGCTTAGAATTAATTATTCATTGAAATTTATCATTAATTAGGATTTTTTGTTACATACAACGTTTATTGCTTTTTTCACATATTAGGTCAATCATTATAGTTTACAATGAATATTACAGAATAACTCTGTTTTTATAAACAAGTAACATAATCGAAGATTCTATTTTTGCTATAAAATACAGGGTGTTCTATTTGAAAGAAGAAAGAAAATGACAGGTTCGAGTTTCCGTTCACCCTATATATAAGAAACAATATAATTGAAATTTAATAGGATACGGAGATATTGCATCATGTTACGAAACTCTGTTTTTTTCTTCAACGTACAACAAGCTACAGAGCGTTGATTTACCTACGATTTTCACATAAACGTGTCCATATCTTTTGAAGGACTCTGTATAACGTGGCAAAACCTCATATCAAAAGCTTCAAAAAAATTTAACTAATCCGAATTCGGTATAATATACAGGGGTTCTCATTTGAAAAATCATATGTTTGGTTTGTAACGAAGTTATGCAGCACTCTGTATAGTTCGATATAATTTCAAAATATGGACCTTCAGCACATCTACCATTTTTGTTTATAACATTTTTTAATATCTCTTAAAATAACCCATATACCGAAGTTTGTCGTAAGATTGGTACACCCTGTATGTATAATAAATAATCTATTCATGTAGGCACGAAAAAGATACATTTTAGGTATAGAAGACAGAGAGACATCTTTAACGTAGAATCCGAATAATGGTAACACCGGAAGTGATTAGAAACTTTGTCAATTCACTTCGTACCGTATTGAATTTTCGGATTTTATATTAAATTTATGTCACTTTGTGTATAATATCCTATACATCTAAAATCTTTCTTTTTCGAGGTAATGAAAAATTGACAGATCCGGATCTTAATGTTGAAAAATTAATGTCATCGCGAGCGGCCATTTGTTCAAATGCCTTCCGAAAGGAATGTAGGTATTACATCTCAATTATTTTGTATTAGCTTTTATAAAAAACATATTCTTGCAATCGTATGTTAGACTCTAATAGTGTTGTTATTGAACCTATTTTCAGCAAATCGTGTGCAAATGTAAATTGGATAAACTTCAATCCCATACATACGTTGTAATTGATTATGCGTCGTATTCGATATCCTAGCTTAATGTTTTCATGATTTTGTAAACATTGCGGCGTTGCCGGATCGTCAAACGCCATGACTACATAATTCCTGATTATAGGATTAAAAATATTGTGTATCAATTTTTATATTTTATTCATTCCAAGTACCTACTTATTTTAGTGATAAAGTACTTCGTTAAAAACCGTTACAAAAACACACTAATTGTAATATAACTATAGTGGTTGAGTGGAGATATACCTAACAGGTTTGGAGATGTCCTATAATAAGAAAAGATAATGAATCAATCATACCCTTGAATAATTCGAGAAGGTTCTGACGTTTCAGTTGTTACTTTACGCTCTTCTGATTTTAGTCAATAAGTAGAAAACAAGAGTTACGCATTCTACTTTTCTCTTTTTCTAATAAATTAATACAGGGTGGTCCTTAAGTAATTGTACATAGAAGTACAGTACAATCTTCACTTAAAAATATTGCTATTTAAACCAACTAGCCTTAATAATATGTTTATATTAAGAGAGATACAGGGTGCTAAACATGAAATTTTAATTTTCGTTTTTTACAACTTTAAGTTCGGGGTTTTTGGATATGAGAAATCATAATTTTGTACATATTTCGATGTATTTTGTAGAGTGCGCCCTATGGGCCACGTATGCGGCATAAATGTACGCAAAACTTCTTTGCCTTTTACATTAGCGCTACTTTTGCAAGAAATAATTGAAGCCACATCATTATAATAAAAAAAAGGTATATCTGTTAGTATCACCAAATCTTAACGGTTTTAGACATTTTAGTTGGTGTGTACGATAATTATTTTTTTTAGTATAAGATTAACAGTATTAGGGTATAGTAAAAGTTAACATGAAAAGTATGTATGGTACTTTTAATATTTGAAAATAATAATTATCGTACACAGAACTACATTTTTCGATATAATTTCATTAACCACTATAATGAAATGTGATTATCTCTAAAACCGTTAAGATTTGGGGATACTAACAGACATACCTTTTTTTGTTGTGATTATGTGGCTTTAATTACTTCTTACAATGTAAAAGACAAAATAGTTTAGCGTATATTTAAGCCGCATGCGTGGCCTATGTGGCGCCCTCTACAGAATACATCGAAATAGGTGCAAAGTTATGATTTTTCATATCCAAAAACCCCCCAACTCCAAATTTTTGTGCATATACGTCAAAAAGCCTTAAAGTTATTGTAAAAAACGAACATTAAAATTTCATATTTAACACCCTGTATATCTCTTAATATCAACATTTTATTAAGGCTAGTTGGTTTAAATCGCAATATTTTGAAGTGAAGATTTTACTATACTTTTATGTACAATTACTTAAGGTCCACCCTGAATAGAACTAATATAAATGAACTCTATTTGTTGGTTTATGATTGAGCGTTTTCAAAAGTTGGTGTAGGTTCTCCTTTTGCGTTGGTTTTTTTCTCAATTCTCAATTACTCTAGATGCCATTTGATAAATTCTTAGTAGTTTCTTTCAATTCAAAGTGTTATCAGTAGGTCCCTATAATTGAATTCGATTTCCATGCTTTGCTTTTTTAATAAAAAATTATATCTCGAAGTTGACCTCCGCAGGTTTAAAAAGCCTACCTTCACAGCATCATATTCCCATAAAACTGATGTTTATAAGTATTCCGCTTCATCAAAGTATAAGATGTAAGTACATTTAACAACATTTTTATTTTATTATTATTTCTTATTTGTCTCTGTTTGAACAAGTAAAACTTCATTTTGAAAACTCCATAAACCAGATATAATTTTGAGAATGATTTAATTATTTAATAACATTTTAAAACTTGCCCTTCTCGAAGCTGTACATGTTTTTAAACGTTAACAGGTATGGTCAAAAGTGGGCTATATAAAAATTCTACATTTGGTCACTACGAAATTTTATAATATTTTGTGTAGTATTACCCAAGTAGAAAACATTTGTTTATTAGAATCTTACAATAATCTATATACATTTCAAAATAATCGGAACTATTAATGAAAAAAATGCCCAATATCAAATGTAGAAAGTGAATACTAAAACCTCAATACAAAACGAAGTTTGATAAAAAATTATTGTCCTATAAAATCATTTGAAATTACTTAAAGGCTCCTTTATTAGCCCCTACAACAACATAATAAATTACAGTTGAACTACAGCATTTCTACCAACTGTTGATAAATGTTGGTTCTTTCAACCTCGAAGCTAGGTGATCGATTACAAGCATAATCACGAAAAATGTCGGAGACAACCCTGAAACGCTCAAATGCATGCACAATTTCAGTTCGCAATACAATACTTCACCGGTCCATTTTCTGTAAGGTGTGAGTAGGTGGTGTGCATGTTGGTACAGAGGTTAGTTAGAGATTTCGGAATTGTTGAAAAAAGAGCGCGAACTACAGAGTGGCTCAAAAAAGCGTTTATACTACAGAGTGGATGGAAAAATAATACGACAAATATTAAAGTGCGTACACATATTACCGTTATATAGTATTTTTAAACTAGAAATGGTAAATTTAGAAAGTCACATAAGTTTTAAAAAAAATATGTTGGCAACAATATTTGGGAGGAATCTATAACTTCTTGGACTTTTTTTAAGCAGTGCCAATTCAAACACTTTTTCCTGGGCGGTTCAACGCTTGCACATTGTAACTGAGGCATCAAAAAATTTGCAGTACTATTGGAAATCCCAGCAAACAAATTCCATGTGGCAGGCAAATCTGCGATATCTGTTAGTGGTTTGATATCATCAGCCTTTTTTTTTGCAAAGTTTTTTAAGTTTATGAGGCACATTCCTTAACAATGCGTATTAAGCGCTTCTTTCTAGGTTTAGAAAGGCATTTAATATTGCAAAAACCAAAGCATCTACTTTGATTATTTACATTGGTTACTTTGCAAGTCTGAACAATTTGCAACTGCTTCTGTGACAGGCATTACAGCTTCCCTACAATTCAAAGAACAAAAATTATTACACTGCAAACATAAGCACAAATTATGGTTTCAGTAAAGTTTATTGGCAATAAAAACAGATATAGAAAACTTGAATGAGTTTTGTTAAAATTAGAAAAAAAGCAGAAAGAACAAATATAGGAGAGAAATCAGTTTCTTTATTGACTCAAGGCTCTTCTTTTTTGGAATAATTTCAACTATATTTGAGAAATTGACAACCTTCTACTTACAAATTATGGTGTTGATGTTAGAATGAATGCAAGCAATGGCTAACACATTTCTTTCATGCTTTCCTAAAGCAGAAATAAAATAAGTCTATTAACATACCTTCAATGTAAGATACTAATTCATGCTCTTCATTTGTACTGCTCTCTAAAGTTTCATTCACCAGCACATGATAATGTATTGCTAGGGAATAACCGCTTCTTGTCGCAACTTGGCCTATAAACGCAGTAGAATTAGGGTTGTGGATTTGACCGGTTAACTTTTTTTTTGTCAATTCACTGAAATGGATTTAAAAAACAAAAATTGCAAAATGAGTCTATCCAGGAGCACATTGTAAATTGTATGTATAAGTTGATAAGTATTTTATTTTTAAATATCAAAATGTACATGAACAACATTAAAAATATTAAAATATTAACACAAAACTTAATAAACAAAAAATAGAAAACTCGGTTAATAATTTAAATTATTATGAGCGTAGTTATGATAGTTTTATATCATAATAAAACTCTCGATAAACACCAAAAAGATGGTTTTTAAATAGTTTATAAATTTCAATTGAAACTAACTGGTCAAATCTACAATAAAACTGGCGGGAACGAATCATCCGCTTTTCATTTTAACGCAAAATTTTTCGTGCTGCCGCCAGTCTTTCGGTCAAGTCAAATAGGTGTTGGTTAATTGACGGTCAATTGACCATGCCCAACTCTGAGTAGAATTATTATTTTTTGCAGTAAAAAGACCAAAACAACTTTTTTGTGTGTGTCTTTTACTTTTAATGATTGAGTGGAAAACAATGCATTTACTCAGCCTCATCTTTACTATCTCCACAAAATCAAACAAAGTTGTTTTTGGGACATCTTAACTTCTATGCTCTGCAAACTGGTCGAAATCCCAATAAATCAAATAACTCCAACAAAACAATAAACAAACAAATAACAAGATAAATAAAATAAAAAAATGTAGCGAATACACGATACACAAAATTCACCTGCCTACACACTGTGACATTATAGGTGTGTTCTTTTTGACTGAGATCTCAGCTCACTAGAGGTGTTGAAAAAGTAACGATACGATACACGAGAACTCGTTACTCGGTGATACCCGAAGTAACGAATACTCACTCAACAGCTTAGTGATTACTTTGATTACTTCGATTACTTTGGATTTTTCGGTATCACGTACGATTCGTACGATAACGATGCATCGGTTGAAGCGTTGAGAAGGTATTTAATATCACTTTAGTATTTATTTCGTATCTTGCATCGGTGTGTGTGATATTACGTACGAATTTCATGCAAAATAAATAGGAATACAAAATAAAATACCGAAATTGAAAGCAAAGCATTGGCAATGGCTATGAGCTTTGATATTTGTGAGTGCTTCTGATCCACGAACTTAGGATCCATTTTATGTATTTTTTGTTTTATTTTTTTTATTTTGTTATATCTACCTACGTGTTATCTCGATAAGTATTAAAAGTTTGTTGCTTCAGCCCAATTCTTTAAAAACTACATATTAGGTACCTACCCATTAAAAAAATATGTTGAGTACCTAATGGATTTGTTGTTTTTATCCTAGGTAAATACTGATAATGTTGTTGATAATAATAATATTTTGTAATAGGTAATCAATATTTTTCTCTGCGGGACCCTGCCCTAAGTGCCTTGTCTGAAACAAGCCCTTATCTCATAATAATTTAAGGGTGTATAATATAGTAGCATTACTCGTTCGTATTTCGTATACTTTTCAATGGCAATAATCAGAGTAATCAAAGTAATCATAGTAACGAATATTTCAAATGATTACTTTATACCAAAGTAACGATTCGTACTGATTACTCAAAAGTAACGAAAATCAACATCTCTACAGCTCACTTCAGTTTAAGTGATCTGAGATAAAGTGATGTGATTAAGCACCAAAAAAACGAACTACTCAATTGAAACGCGCGACCTGCCGACGCATGCGTGAATAAACATAAATTCGTATCAGCATCTAATAATGTTATTGTATCCATAATTATTTCTCTTATATTTAGTCAATTGAAAATTGAGAACATATAGTTTGGCAAGTTTATCTGAAACTACGGGGCATCGGTAAGAGGCGAGGAAACATGGCGCCTATCTGACACAAACGTGCAGATGGCGTACGGTACCTTTTTTACCAAGTAAAACTGAAAATACAAATATCACTGACAGTACCAACGCCACTGGAAAAATCAATATCAATCAATTGACGAAGTGAGAGTGAACACACGCGGGCGCCTGCCAATAAGAAGTCAGCTGGTCAGGCCCTTTGATAAAAATCACCAATTATGTAGTTAGGAAGGTGTGGTCATTATGGTTTTCGCACAACGCTGCCAGAGCTTGAAGAAGACCATAGCAAATTTGAAAAAGTGTTCATCTTTTAAAATTCATAAATTGGAAAAATGATGTTGATAGACAAAATCCAAGGGAAAAAACACATTAAAGAGTTAACGTTTAATCATATTGTTAATATCAAAAAGTACCTTTTCTAATTAGTATCACTACATACTTAGCACTTTAGCTTTTTCATAGTTAAACGTGGCAATATCGAATGATTTTGACTGCATTCCTTTCACGGCTTCAGATGAACTTTCCAAAGTATACCTATTGAACAAAGACTTATTTAGGAAGTTCCAATGTATTGGACAAATAATTCGTCTCATGTTCTCACCAAACTAATTTTCCTATGCACTTGTGCGTCTCAGGATTGTCTCTGATAATGTATACCTAAGCAACTGTTGTATACTCGTAATAACTTATCAGTTTCTAATTCCCATGCATCATTTGATACAATATACATTGTGTGATGTATATTGTAATACTTTTTTGATTCAACATACAATTCTTATCTCTCATCGAGTGATTTTCGCTTTAATTTTGATTATTTCACTTATAAAACATTCTATGTTTATTTCTCTTACTGAACAACAAAAAGGTGGCGGAAAACGCTCGCAAATGTTTTGTTTTCGAGAAAATTCAACTTCTTTTTTAGAAATCTTATTTCAAAAATAATTATCTTCTGGACTCGCTTCTGGAATGTAACTATTTTATTTTCTAGATAATATATTGAATACTTATATGGATTCGGTTTAAAAAGCATACAGTTATATTTTAGCAATCAATATTACACTTAGTTTCCAATAACAGCACATCTGAAAATAAATTAAATGGTAAACGCTTATATGTTTGTTCAATAAGGAAGTATTTTGAAAATAATTACTTTAATAAAAAATGCATTTTCATTTTCCTTTTTTTGACGAGATTTGTATTTATTAAAAAAATCGTTATGATACCTTTTGTTCCTACTTGTTGAGTGAGATTATTGTTGCAACACTTTGATTGTTTGCGAAATGTCCATATACCATTTTTACTATAATCAATTTTAAAGAAAGATTTCAATTGGATTTGGTATTTACAAAAACTTGCGTTTGGTTTTTTAATCTAACTTAATTCAGTTTTCTTGATAATAATATTGTTATTCCAACAATACATTAATAAAAGATTTTATCATATTTATTAAATAAATTTCAGATACCAAGCAGGTCTTGTAAAGACATCATTTGTCAACGAGAGGGTAGCCCTCAATGCAGATTTTGACTTGAATTCTAATGGCCCTATTGTCAAGGGATCGGCGGTGGTAGCCTATCAAGGATGGTTAGCCGGTTATCAAGCAGCCTTTGACGTACAGAATTCCAAATTGGCCAAGAGCAATTTCGCTTTAGGTTTCTCAACTTCAGATTTTGTACTTCATACGTGTGTGTAAGTATTTACAGTTTAAAAGAGAGTTTGAAAGGTACAAAATTTTAATAGACCAATTAAATTTGCGGTTTGATAATCCACTGTAGAATATGGTTAATCATTAGCCACAAGCGGAATTCACGATACATTATGTCAACAGTGTCTCGTTATTGCTACATATCGATAGGCATTAAAATAATACATTTGAGGAGGTTGAGGCTGGATGAAAATGATAATAAAAATTTGGAATAAATTTTAGCAATTCTCTGTAAAATACCCTGGCATTAAGATGCTTAAAAGATAGAAAATGTGTTGAAACTTGAAACAAAATAGTTGAATCTTTGATAATTAATTCGTAATAGTAAAATGATTTACTGTTGGTTAATACTGCAACGCCTCATCCTCCTTAAAATAGCTAATATTGTTACATTATGAAATATTGAATATTTTTTGTCCACATAAGTGTATCCTCCAACTGATTTTAACAATCTTCTCATCCACCTTCTTCAATATCCATCACCCTTTTTATTTTCAGTTGTTGCAACTTTGGCAGCAATTATTGTTTTATCTGAATATAAAAATGTTGTGCATTCTTCGGTAAACCTGATGCATGATAATATTACACAAAAGGTGTAACCGAGGAGCTTATCATAGCAAACATGGAACACAAAACATAGTGGGATTATGCGTCTTTCCGAAGAGACGCTAAGCAGGTGGCTCCAAATCCATCCATTATTCAAACTATGAAAAAATTCTCGCCTGTGTTAGTTGAAATATTTTTACAAACATTTTATTTATATCACCCCTGAAGTTTTTTTTCATTTTAATCTGTTCCTCTTCAATTAAATGAATGTAACATATTAATTGACAAAAAAAGAATTGACTAAATATGAAAACTTATGTCCCATGTTTTAAAATAATTCCTTTCGTCGCTTAGAATTTCTTGTAAAAACTTTGTCTTAGATACTACTACCTTAATTAAATTTTATCTCCAGATATAATAATCAAAGACTTGTTGAAATATTTCGTAATATATTTCTAGTTTGATGTAGATGAGAAAAATACTAAAATAGGTCGAATGACTGTTGAAAACTATTTGTTCAAATTAGAACTCCTAATGGGCGAATTGCATTAATTAGGCATTTTTTAAAATAAAATTATTCTAATATTTAGTGAACATGACAGTGACGATGGTCAAACATTTGGCGGTTCCATATTCCAAAAAATCAATCCAAAATTGGAAACAGCCGTTAACTTGAGCTGGGCGGCTAGCGGAGAAAAGACCGACTTCGGATTGGGTTGTAAATATGAGTTGGATAGCGATGCTTCAGTTCGTGCCAAGATTAATAACTCCAGCCAGATTGGTTTAGGATATCAACAAAAACTACGTGACGGTAAGTTATTATTTGCACATTTAAAGTAGAGGTTGATGTTTTATCTAGTATTACAGTAGGTATTATTAGAGACAGTACTAAAATTTCTTGTTTTTCTAATGTAATTACATTTTTTCAATACATAATTGACTGTAGGTTTTATGCCAAAGTTTTATCAACAAGTTTATGTAGTTGTGTTCATAGAAAAACAATAAGTTACCCACTGAAATTATGACCTCTATACGTCATGACGTGATATATAAATCTTACATGAAAATGTTCCATGCTATCTTGTATGTCCTTCGCCAAAATCACATACCACAACTTAAGACTTATCCTCTCCACGATGTTGTTTTTCCCCTTTTCCCTCGTGCTGGTAAGGCGTGGCTTTTTACTCAGTCAACTGGCTCCGGTAGTCATGACAGTTGTAGAATTTTAACGATGCCATTATTAACCAGGAGGAGTAATTTGATAAGCCTTACTCACATCTCTAAAAGTTACTAGATTAGTTACTAAAGGGTGTGTGCCGAAAAAATAGTCAACAGTCGTGTTCCAGATATATTAAATATGCCTTGATTGATGAAGAAATCAGCAACGCTTAGTCATAAGTCGATGTTTCGTCTGTCTAGTAGATTATTTAGATGTTCTTACCTAAGCTAGTTACTAAAGGGTGTGTGCCGAAAAAATAGTCAACAGTCGTGTTCCAAATCTATTAAATATGCCTTGATTGATGAAGAAATCAGCAACGCTTAGTCATAAGTCGATGTTTCGTCTGTCTAGTAGATTATTTAGATGTTCTTACCTAAGCATTAAACTGACGGGTATTCTGTCACGTATAAAACTTTCTCCTGTTTCGTATATGAAATTTCTAATTCAAACTGAAAGATTAGAACATACACATTACTCTAATATGGCTGTTTTTTATTAGCAAATAGCTGAATGCAATAAAAAGGGAGTCAATAAGTTAATTTTTAAAAATATTCTATAATTTTCACTATACTTTCAGTTTTCAAATACTTGTGACTTGTGAGATACTCTCTTCGTGGTAATCTTCCTTTTTTTTTAACTCTCAAGAGCTCATCCATCTCTTGAATGTGGCTTTACGAAATCCAAACAAATGGTTCAATAAAAACTATTTTATTATAGACAATTAAGCTGCTACTAGTTTCGGTAAATTAATTACCATCATCAGGCTACAATAGAAAGAAATGGTATTAATATACAGTGCGGTGGAATAAGTGTTACCCCCCCCCCTATTAACAACTCCATTTTTATATCTTGAGAAAAAAGCTCAAACAGGACAATTTTTATATTAAACGTAGTATGTTATGACATAAAAGTTTCGAACCTGACATAATCCCTCTTCATGGGGGTGTCACCCCTTCGATTTTCTTAAATGAGAAAGTGCATCATGCGAGACCTCATTTGAAACCTATTGAAACACTGATTTCAAAAATGTATAACAATTTGGTTCAAAAATTCAGAGTCCTTTCTCATTCACATAATTTTAATAAGATCTTTTTATATATTAAGTGTACCATTCCTTTCTATTGTAGTCTGATGACGGTAATTAATGTACCGAAACTAGTAGCAGCTTAATTGTCCTTTGACGGACAATAATAAAATATTGTGATTTGAAATTTGAGTTTTTATTGAACTTTTTGTTTGGATGCCTTTTTTTAACTTCAAAAACCAACTTTCAAACAAAACCCTTTTTTCCTCTATATTGTTTTAAATCTTCGATACCTTATAACCTCCATAGACTTTTGACGATATCTTTCCAATTGTGTGAAAATTTCAATGCTTATAATAATTCTTCAAAGGATTACACAGTTGAATTTAATTTGTTTCAAAGCTTGCAAAATTTTATCCAATACAAATAACTCATTTTTGTTCTTCGAACAGCATTTTTACTTCACTTATCACAATTTTTCAAAAGCCCTTGTATTCCACCAATATTTTCTGCACTGTATTTTGTTCCTCTACCTTGGTATTCCTTTAATAGTTAATGAACCGTTGACTTTACTACTCCTATAAGGAAAATGTTAAGCATTTAATACCATGTTAATATAAAAGTGATAATCTTAACAATTGCTTGAGAAATAGTAGATATAAGATGGATGTATTTGGTTTTTGACTCTCTGACTCTCTGAAATGACCTATATAAGTTCACCATTTACATTGTTTTACCGGACTAAGCGAAGAGCTGGTACTCGAAGTAGAAGGATCCATAATTGCAGATATTCAATAAAATTGCTTACTAAAGTTTTTTAAGGAGCAGTTTCAACGAAACTAAGTGAAAATAATGAGAGCGGATGCGATAACAAAATTAACTATATTTATCTGTCAGAACTATCAAAAATAGAAATTATCAGCTGATGTCAATGCTAAAAAGTGTTGTGTGAAACTGAGCAGAATGTGACCAATCGGAGGTCTACAGAATTGCCAACTTGAACTCAAATGACTCCTCCTGGTTTTTAAATGAGGTATAGAACAATTACCTAACTTATATCGTTCATTCAATAGACTTTTTGGTGTGCGTCATCGATTGTTAATGTCCTAACACATTACGTAGGAAGAAATGGAAAATAGGCAGGTCTGTGATTAATCCCAATCAAAATATCACAATAATGAACCGTTTAAATGTCTTACAAACGTTAACCCTAATCTTAGACTCACAAAAATTTGATTGGTTGATGTTTAGATTACGCGCAACATTATTATTTATGAAGGGTGAATATTAATCTTATTGTTAAGTATATTTATTTAAATGATGCAAAAATATGCCTAGAAACAAGGAAAAACATCATCATTTTGAAAGTTCTTAAATATTTTTAGCTAGAAAAAAAGCTGGTAATTATTAATTTCAAAGCCTTTTCGAATTTGGCTGAATACGGTCCTGATGATTTTATTTATGAAATTTAAGGTTGGCTATATGTCAAAATGGCAAATAAAATAAACGACATACCCAAAACCCGTATATACCTCACAAACGATGACGCACACCAAGAAGGCTATTGAATGTACCATAGATGCTTTCTACTTAGATAATAAGATCCTAACTTATAATATCTAATATTCTACTTACTTATTTTTTAGTTTTCTCTTGATATAAAATTAATGAAAACATAGATGGCATCAATTAGTTTGTTCTAAAATTTGATGAATATTAACCTTTCAACCGTGGCAGCCACTAAGTTAAACCCAAGAAAAACATCCGATATTCAATATTTCGATAAAGTTTACTGATACATAGTGAAGTATGCAACGTCTCTATTGGGCGGAGTAGAATTCAATCAGACCTCGGCGGAAAAAATTGTAACTGGCGCAACGAGTAAAATAATTCGTTTTGCATTGCTTTTGTATTATATGCAAGTCAACGTAATTACCGTAAATTCATACTTTATTTAATTTTGTGTCAGTGACAAGTTTAAAACTAAGTTTTTCTATTTAACTCAACTGTCATCATTTCTGAAGTAAAATTCTTATATAATCAGAGATATTATGGAAGAGGTTATGTTATTCTATTTTTTGTTTTCATTGCAGATCAAAGAGAGAATAAGTCGGTATTAAAGATTTTAAATATTACTCAATACAAACCTACCTTCCCTGCAACTTTTGTAGATATAATTATATCAAAAATAAAATGAAAACACGAAATCAGACCTAAAACTAAACAGTTAATTGAACGCTTGTTGTACTTTTCACAAATATCAACCATACCTATTACTCCGAAAATAAAAATATTAGGAGTCAAAATTTAGTTTTACAACACAAAATACTAAAGCACAATGAAAGAAAAAGCAAAAATTTTACAAAACACACATTGAAAATAACTAAAACAGCAAAATAAAACCACTTAAATATCAAAGGGCTTATAAGTCAGCTGATTTGTTTTACTCGTTGCTAAGATGACATTGACATTTCAGAGCACCATCTATCGAATTCTACTTTTCCCAATTATCTTGGAAACGGTTTGCATGATTTTTATAGACTTTGGTGGGCAAGGATCTTATGATATGGCCGACATTATGGTGGTGCTTGCATTGTTGTCAGATATTTCATTCTTCGGGAATAAATGAGCTATGTTATTTCAAATAAATCATCCTGAAAGTTTATTGCAATTTGATATCCTCGAAAATTAGTGAAAATGTTTCATGTAATGTTCCTTATACCTAAATGCCATTTACATTATCTTCGCCGAAGTTGAAATAAAACACTTAGATATCTATGTTTAAATAAACTTGTATAATTTTTTTTATCGCCAACCGTCAGTAAAACCGTCAATTATCAGATTGATTTCCGGAAGTAAACAAACAGTTTACATATGCGTCTGGTAAAGTATTTTGGCTTTGACATTACTCGAGAATCATCATCTGTCAGTGTCACGCTTCTCCCTATTACGGCTCGATAATAGTTTTCTTGCAATTTATTTATAACAAATTATTGTTGGAACTCCTTTGTCTTCAGGAATTAACGTTTATAATGCTTCAGGGTGTACCTTCAATTTAAATATAACAAATAATAAGTAGATTTGTTCTATATGTGCTGTTTACTTTGTCATAATAAAATGCTATGAAATATACCTCAGTTTTTTATATTCTGAATTCTGAGTAGTTGGCGATAAAATTTTGTATGCACCACGTCAGTAAAGTGTCTTTATCGGACTCGTCCGATAAAGAATCACTTTACTGCCTTGGTACATAAATAACTTATTGTATACTTAACAACAATCAGAAATGCCGAGTTTCTATGAGCTATTCTGCTACTTCTCCCATAAGATCTCTTACGCTTTATTTGAGGTCAATAGGGCATGTCCACGTGACGTCACACGTTAAAATTACCGTAAGTTTTGTTGTGACTTATTTATATAAATGGCCTCCTTCCGGTTTATCCGCTAGAAAAGTGGCGTATTTTCAGAACACAGTAGATGTAATTTTTTAAATAGGACACCCTGTATATTTAGCAATTTCTTGAATTTCTTGATTTCCACCCATGAGGAATAAATTTCCACTAAAATGCATCCGTTGTTATGGTGATCTGTCAGAAATACACGTTCTGATTGATTAAAAATCACAAGTGTGGAATTTTCACATTAAAATAATGTGTCCGTAATATTTGACATGCAACTTATTCCATCGTAATCAAATAGTATAAATGATCCATGTGTCAACAGACACATTGAGTCTAAACTACACCATTACTAAAATTGAACATTTTCTAGTATATTTGCTCTATTGTCCTAAATATCTTGGTCTTGATTATAAAACTTTTGCAATATTTTACTTGAATAATCGATGGCTTAGGAAGCTAGAGAGTATTAAAGAAAAATCCATTCCGTGATAACTCCAAATAAGGTCATTCTAAACAATTTGAAAAAATAATTATCAAATAAAATCCATTAATAATAATAAATGCAGATATGTACAATGTAAGTTAACACCATAAATAATGTATTTTTCTATTTTAGGCGTTACTCTCACTTTGTCGACACTAATTGATGGTAAGAACTTCAATCAAGGAGGTCACAAAATCGGTTTGGCCTTAGACTTGGAGGCTTAAATGTATTTATTACACCTTGTTCCACAATACATATTAGCGCCCACTAAATATATTTAAGAATGCTGTATTGTAGATAATAATTATTTAAACGGGACTTTTAGTGTTATACTCTGTACTCTGGTTGTTTTTATTTCAGTTTCCTCCAATTCACTCTTTTTTTTTACATATACATATATATCTATATTGACCATAATTTGGAACAATTTATGTCAATATAAGTACATTATTTTTATTACCAAACTTCCTGAAAATGAAGTACTTTAGTCTGAAACGTTCGTGTAATTTAAGTAACATCTTGTATTAGTTCGTTCTCTATATACACGTACATTTTAGATTATATTAAATATCGGGTATAAAGTACATTGAAAAAATGTGTGGCGTTGTGTTATGTCAACATTTATCAGAAATTTATTTTTTAGTGAGAACAAAATTTGTCTATTTAATAATAAATTGTCCTCTTTTCTCCTTGCGCGTTATTGTTAGTAAGCGGGAGTATAATTTTTTTTTTTGGCAAATTTACTATATGTCACATCGGATAATGGCTGTATTCATTTGTTTGAAAATTATGTTTCAAATTGAATGTACCAGAAAATACGAATTGTAAACAAAATTACTACACCTTCAATATATACTTTTAAAAATTCGTTTTTGTTTTTTTCGAGCCTTGAGCCTATCTTTACAAAAGTTACAGGTCATTTCTGGAGTTTTGATGCATTATATCGACTCGAATGCTCTTTCTTATCGCGCACATCACTTTTAGTTTTCAGTAATTCGCTGCGGTGAATCGATTATGATGCGATCTAGCAGCACGTGTTGGAAAGTAGGTATGAGGTAGAAAACTAGGAAATCGGAAACATCACTCACTTGATAATATCAATGGTGCCAAGTTTCAATTATCAACTAAATATTTCCGCGAGTCCAAGCCAAAAAATGAAAATAAAAAAAAAATTCCATTGGTCCTGTGAAAAAATTCATTCAATATTATTGAAATTTTTCACCATCTGTCACTTGATTACGACGTTTAGCATGAACTTTTTAATTAAATGTCTGTGTATATTATAGTTGAATGGTAGTGGAACTATTATTGTAAATATATTTTGAACAGATATAACTAGCTTGTTTTAGAAGAACTTTTAATCAACTTATTTTTAGTCAAAATTACATATGTCAACATTCATCATTTTATCACAGTGGCAAACTTAGAAAAGATGATTTATTATTTTATAACATTAGATCAAATTCGTACCATGAATTCCAACATGTCATTTTAAGAGTATAAAACAATAAATTCAATAAAAGTAAAACAGTTCACTTCAAACCCAATCCCTCTGTGTTTGGGAACTAGTAAAGGTGCTGTGCTCTAGGATTCTGAAGTGCTGTGCAGTTGGAAAGTATGTGGATGGAGGTTTCATCTTCCATTCCACAAAATCTGCATTCTTCCTCCACTATTTTGAGCTTTTTCAGGTGCCCATTCAGGCGACAATGTCCCGTTAGGATTCCTGTTAAAACACTAAGCGCAGTTTTACTTTGACTTATGCATTCTTTTGATCTCAACAGGTTGTAGTCACCCAGAAGAGTCTTTGATTGTTTAAGCCCTACTAGATCTTTCCAATGGTCAGATCTTCTCTTTTTCTCGGCTTTACTTATTTCTTCCAATATTACATTGGGGCTGATTCCGCAAAAGGGTTCAGGCCCCCAGGAAGGTATTCCAGTCCCCCTCTTTGCTAGTTCATCTGCTATTTCATTTCCTTCTATTCCAGTGTGTCCTGGAATCCATAGTAAGGTGACTATATTGTTCTCGCCTAGTTCATTGAGTTTGTTTAGGCATTCCCACACCTTGGGCCCAATTCTCCAGTCTGTAGGAGTTTTTTTCCTATAGGAAGATGTTCCCATGCTTTCAGTTCCCATAGGAAAACGAAATTTCTCAGATGCGTATTCTTTAACCAAGTGGAATTGTTTTTCCTACAGAATTGAAAGAGTAAAGTGTTTCGTTGATAGTTTCATGAGATTAAACGTATAGACCAATGAAATATGAGTTATTCATGTTGGCAATAATCATTTGAAAGAACTCCGTTATCTGACATTAGTTGTCAATTTGAATTTGAATTTTGACTAGAGAATTAAAAAATTGATAAAAGTATTTTGAAAGAAGGGCAAAGAGGTGACAACATCAGCCAAGAGCAAAAAAAGTATTCATTGAGTTGATGGAGGCGGCTGAAGACCTCCGAAAAGATAATTTTCATCCACTTTCACCTACAAAGATTCTCAGCGTCAGTGGAAAGAAATAGAAGAGAAGCTGAATACAATACCCGGGGCAAAGGAAGACTGGATTCACTGGCGAAGGGTAGGTGACAATGATAAAACGTTTTGTGATAGTTCATTAGTCTTGATTTTCGTTAGACTTGGCAAGATATGAAGAAAATCGTTAACTGTGTTGACAAAAGATGAAGAGAATCTTTTAAAATTTTTAGATGCAACAGCAGTGGAAGGCGATGCAGAGGTTGAGGAATCCAAAGTCATTTTTGTATGTTCCTATAATATTTTCAATTTTTATCAAAAGCAGGACCATATTTTTTCCAACTCATATTATTATAGATAGGGGAAAATCAAAATTATTGTGTGGAAACGAATGTGGAGATAACTGAAATAGTTGAAGCTGAAAATCATGAGGAAGCATATATTGGAGGAAATGAGGTCATGGATGTAGAAATGAATGAACGAAAAAATAAGCCTATGAAAAGGAAGAATAGAAAGCCCGTTGCAACACAACGCCTAGAATATTCTATGAAGGCAAATAAAAACTTGAGCAGAACAGCTGCTGAAAAAGTTGAGATTAAAAAAAAATATGAGAAAACATTGAAATACTGAAGGAGAATGTGGTTATCGGAAAGAGAATTGCAACAGCATTATGAAACATTTCACAGTCCTTACAAAACAAATAGGAATAGACAGACTTATTTTTGAAATTTTGTTAGGTAATAATTGTTTTTCATGTTTATGTTGAGTTAATGTTTGGTATTTTGTGCCCCGAGTATACAATTTTCAAAGTTCTGTGATTTTTTAATTCCATTCCTAATAAATATCAATAATTGCTAAAAATGAAAAATTTATTCAAACAATAACATTCGGGCAAAATAATTTCTAGTTATGTGCTTCAGTATATTTCTTGCCCTCATGAGCTCATCATTTTGTCTATCAAGACCATGTTCAACGAAGTGTAAAGGTTCAAATATTCCAAAATCTTCATCTCTCTCATCCTCTCAACACCACACAGGAATTTATAATTTTCGAACACATATTTGGTGTATAATGAAGTACTCTATGCTTCAATAGGCATCGGAATCTCATTTTCAATAACTCATTGCATCTTTCGATAGTGCATCTTGCCTTTTTGAAAGCCTTGTTGAATCGAAATTCAGGTGTATCTGGCAGAGGATCTGGAAGTGGTGTCAGTAACCACGGCCTTAGGGGGTATCCAGAATTACCTATGGGGAAGAAATCTGGATGATCATTACTCAGATTCACTACAGCCTCCTACACTCGAGATCTGCTTCAGATATAACTGCCATGACTGCTTCCTGGGTATCTTGCATTTACATTAATTATTCTCATTTTGGCGTCACAAATTAATTGAACATTGATGGAATGATAGTTCTTTCTATTAACATATATATGCTCAAGATACAATAAATTATTTTTTGGAGGATAAATTGCCACATGGGTACAGTCAATGCATCCTATAATGCCTGGAAAACCGAAGGAATCATAAAACTCTTTACGAATGTGTTGCAGTTCTTCAAGGATTTGTGGAAATTTAACCAATCGATTAAAAATTTGATGTTCATTCAGATTAGTTCAGTCCAACTGATGTCTGGTAACTTCCACATGCGAAAAAATGCAATACGATGAGGACCTTTGTTTGTTTGTCCAAAGCTGAACTCCTTGAGGGCGGTTCCAAGAAAGGGTCCAACATTTCCAACAATTCTCTTGTAACTGCTTTGGATAACCGGAACACTTTTATGAATGCACTTCCAGATAAATTCTAAAATGGATCTCTTCTAGGGGTGAACCTTCTCCCTGGCCTCCGAGCAAGTACTTCAACCGCTTCCAGGTTTTGTAAAGCATCCAGCTGAGCTAATTCATCTAAATTCGCCATAATCGCGGAATTCGAAACGAATTCGTAAAACTTAATGGAGTGAAATCTGTGACAAGACTAAAATATCATCCATGACATTATTCAGTGATAATCAATTGGGAAACCACTGATTCCTATAGTTTTAAGCATGGGAAGAGATTCCTATAGATTGTGTTGGAGAATACACCATCTCAAAATTCCGATGGAAAATGACTACTTTTCCTATAGGAACAAATTCCTACAGACTCGAGAATTGGGCCCCATTTTGGAACTGATTACACAAGAGCTCAGTGCCTTAATGGCTGCTTGACTATCCGACATGATAATCCTTTGTCTTCTGTATCCTTTATCAATATTCTGGGCGCACTTTCTTATGGCGTGGATTTCCGCTTGAAAGATACTTGGGGCTTTTCCCAAGCTTTCAGAGTGTTTGGTTCCTGGCCCGAACACTCCTATCCCAGTTCCTTCTATTGCTTTTGAACCGTCTGGTATCATTGAATGGCATTCTTTCCAAGTCTGGTAATGGTATTTCGATCCCATTCCTTGTTGCTTAATTCCGTAACGAATTTCTTTGAAAAGTTATACTTTTTCATCATACCGTCTTGTGGCATGTCCCAGGTTGTCTGATTTCTAAGAAGTGAGGAGGTGGTTTTTTTAATGATTCCCTCTCTACTTAGTCTGTATATTGTTCTTTCTGCAACGCTTTCCACCACCATATGTAGAGGGGTGAGGTTGAGAATCACTTCCATGGCTGCCGTTGGGCATGTTCTCATTGCTCCTGTAATGCATATACAGGCTAGTCTTTGAATTTTGGAGAGGTTTTCTCTCGTCGTCAATAGGCTAGTTCTACTACACCAGGCAATGGCTCCATAAGTGATGATTGGTCTCACTATGGCAGTGTACATCCAGCTTAGGATTTTTGGGTTACAACCCCAGTTTCTTCCTGCCAGACTTTTGCACACTATTAGAGCCATTTTTGCCTTGTATGTAATCTCCTTTTCGTGTTTGTTCCACAGGAGTTTACTGTCTAAGAGTTAAACCTAGATACTTGACTTCTTGTCTCCATTCAATCTCGTTCCTATCAAGTTTTATGGTTTTGAGGTTGAGTTTTATTTTCTTAGTGAAGGCTATCAGGATGGTTTTAGTGGGGTTGATGCTAAGTCCCACTTGCCTACACCAGCAATTTGTATAGTTCAGACCCTTTTGTACAATATCACGAATTTCCCCCTGGCTGTTATGACAATATCGTCGGCATATCCTTGGCAGGATATTCCGAGATCCGTCAAACCACACAGGAGTTCGTCAACCGTCAGACTCCACATTAATAGGGATGCTACTCCTCCCTGTGGGCATCCTCTGGTAGTGCATATGGAGACAATGTCTTTGCTCGTCCTCGTCTCTGCTACTCTTGTGGTGAGGATATATTCTAAAAGTTGCTCACCTCTTTTGTTGGGGTTGCTACTGCCCCAAACGGTGTTGTGTGCATTGGCATCACATGCTAGAAGTAGAGGTAGTCTCTTCTCTTCACAGTACTTCACCAGCTTTTGTACCTCTGGGTGTGGTGCAGGCCCATCTTCCTCAAAGTAGCATGATGCTATCATTATTTCTTTGCCCTCCTTCTTGTGTTCGAGGTATGCTCGAACTGGAAACGAGGTCTCGAGTCATGTATTCTGAAAGACAAAAATAGTTAATATTGTTCCTTATCATAATACATGTTCTTGGTATATCACTACCAGTGTGATATACTATTTTAGCACCCTTACATGCTAATCCTCTTACCTGGTTATTATTAACCCAAGGTTCTTGGATTAAACACACCCCCCCATTGGTCCTTGGTGAACAATCTTGTGATCACCGCTGATGCTCCTTTGGCATGGAGGGTATTAACTTGGGCGAAGTTACTTCCCGCCATCCTGTTGGTTGCCTTCTTGGGTATTTCCCTCTTTCGTCAGGGTGATGTCCCCTTCTGAAAGAGTACTGTCCCCTTCCTCCGACGATCTCAATGAGATCAGGAAATGTTGGATAGAACAAAATACTGCAAACTAGCCAAGTCATGACTGTACTATCCAACTGTGTATATCCTTTTTGTTGGCTTGGCCATTCGTAAATCCGTGTTCAGTGCATTGTGGCTAACTACAGCCATTACAATTTAGATTACAAGGGGATCGATTGGCCTAGTTGACCTTACACTTTTGTGTATACCCTCTATATATCTATATTTCACTCCAAGTGTTAATTTTTTATGCATATAACAACTTCTGGTACTTAATAGCATTTTTGAAACGATTGACCACAAGTTTAGACGGGGGTTTGGGACAGTAGAAAACGTTTTGAGGAAAAACAGCTTCACATACATTCCCGACCAGTACAGGAAAATTATACAGTGGCTTGTACAAAATTGATATGACTCCTCCATTATCGCAATTTTAACAGCCTGGCAACAAAACTGGGATTTCAAAAAAAAGAGAAATCTGTTAAAAATGAAAAGTTCCGTTTGGGAATCGGATCAATTGGAACATAATTATCGAGGGGAAAACCGCTGACCAAAATTTGTACACTAAAATACCATATTTGACAAATAATACCAAAATTACCAACATTACCTCAAATATTACCAATTATTACCATATAATAACTCTATCTGCGTTGACACGCGAGTCGACACGGTTATATTTCTCCCTGTTTCCTCATAATTTTCCTCTTTACATATCGATGTTACTGCGCACGCGCATATTAAAAAAGTATCCGGAAAACTTAACGATATTACCACAAAATTACTATGATAAGTTTTTAATGAATATAGTAACCAATCAAATTACTTAATTTCAAGTCAT
>CAJUYH010002446.1:0-39959 GCA_910591685.1 Galerucella tenella
TTCATGATTTTATTATAAGTATTTTGCCACATACAGATAGCTTTAACTCGTCGTGGGACACCCTGTATACACCATGGTGGGGAAGACATTTATAAGCCTCGCACCTTATTCCGCTCGTGGCTAAGCCCCTCGCGAAATAATCTTGGTGCTCGGTGAATAATAGTCTTCACCACCTTGGTGTATAATATACTATTATTTTATTATAGTTACACATTGATATATTAAAAAAATTCTAATCTATACAGATTATTAAAGTTCGTTCCGTTTTTTTTTTGTCTTAAATCTTGTTTTTTGACCATCCACTAGAGTGAAATTCCTCCATTCAGTGCGCGAAAAGTGTATGAACCTTGGATATTTTGAAGTAGTCTAGACCACAGTCAACCGTAAAATCGTATTAAACTGTGAAAATGTGAAACCAACCGATATTTTTCAATTACCAACTATTAAATTGAGTTGTGAATCACAAAATTGAGGTTTATAGAACGCATTGACCATTGGTTTGTGTTCGAGATATTGATAAAAGAAGAAAAAAAAGAGGAAATGTCACTCAAACCTCTAAGACTATATAAGAACAATATCCGTAAGGTGAAAACGCGCGAATCTGGTTGTTCACTTTTGTTTACGTTGTATCAATGGGATTGGATGACAATAACAATTTATAAATTCGTAATATTTATATTGTAAAATAAAATAATCAAGCAATAATTCTAAAAAATTGATGAAAATGTATGGCATATTTTACTCCAATTCAAGATAAACTAGTTTTATATTAAATGCCTTTTTCAACGTCATAAAACTCGATTTTATCTGGACATTTTTTGTTTATACAACATAGCTTGTTGCAATACGAGTACGCGTTTATTGCAACTATAATATAATAGTAAATAACTCAAGGTTCGACGTGTTATATCGAGGCTAGTACAAGAGTGCCACCAAGATTTAGCAAACGCATCGTCAGATAACTATATTATCCTGAGGTGGGTTAAAGGGCACGACAGGAGTAAAGGTAATCGTATTGCCGATTCTTTAGCCAGGGAAGCGGATGGACTAAAAATTTTAGGACCCAGTGACACCTACGGCATAACGACTTCGACAATTGCGGAACTAGCCAAACGTTACACCCAATCCCTTAATAGATAAGATGGAATCAAAGAATACAGTCTTGCCAGGATCACCCTGTGCGACCCTGGGAAGCAGGCGCCGAAGAAATATTTGGCGATGACAAAGAAAAACCTACGTTTAACAGTAAGATTTCTGACTGGCCACTGTCAACTAAGGAAACACCTCCATACTATGGGGCTAGTGGACACACCTCTATGTAGGATGTGTGAACAGGAAGATGAAACTGTCAGACATGTCATATGCGAGTGTCCGGAGTTATCGTCAATCAACCAAATTTTAAAGTACAAATAATTCTTAATTCATTTATTATCAAAGGGAATACAATATACACCTATGCAAGGGAGAATTTTGATAATAATTTGGCCGGGATATTAAATTACATACTCTCATCCTTTGGAAATCGAAAGAACTTTATTTTTCTTTCCGAATAAAATTTATTTGGACAGTCTCTGTATGAACAATACAATCCGCCGTGATGTTTATTCATTTTATAGTATAGGTTTATTGTTCCTTCGTACATACATTACATGAACAAGGAGAGTGACCTGAAAATGAGTAGTCACACATGTAAAGAGAAAAAAAAACATAAATACAATATTATTATAAACAAACAATAAGGGAACCTAGTAAAGATTCATAATAAAAACCATATATATATATAATACAAACAGACAAATATTGAGGTAAGCAGCAATAATGAAGGAAAAGAGTACTCTTTTTAGATTTCCTCTTTTCCTTCATTATTGCTGCTTACCTCAATATTTGTCTGTTTGTGTCCTAATTGATCAGCAACGATCACATGCGCTTGTCGCTTTTCAGCTTATATATATATAATATATAAAAAAAAACATAATGTGTCTATATAACTACTCGCATTATGAAAGGTTGGATGATCACATTGCATACATTAATGTTATTCGTTGTTGATAAATGCACTGATTTTCATTGCTCCACTCAAAAATTGATGTAGTCTGGTAAGATCCATGATATTCGTTGAAGAAAGTATCGAGTCCAGGTCGTTCGATTGTCCTCGAGGTTTGATCAAGTCATATCTTAGGTGTTTATACATTGGACAGACTAGCAGCAGTGTTCGAGAGTTTCTGGTTCTTGACAATTGCATGTTCTATTTTATAGGAGTTGCTATTGATATAGATATATAATTTTTCAGTGTTGGCTGTTCGGAGCTGAGCTACAAGTCTCTTAATATATATAGTGGAGCTGGGCTACATAAATAATTGTTATCATGAGATTCATCTTGTAAAAGATATTTATATGTGGGATGACGGATGCTAAGCAGTATTCTAGTTTGGTATTCATTTTATAAGAATAATAGTCTTTACCTCGACTATTACCACTATATTTTTATAGTTAATATTACAACAACGCACAATCGATTAGTCAAATAACACTTACACAATTAATATCGCCGATTGAACACCTTCAAACAATGAAGCAAACAAAAATGGCGTTATGAATTGTGAGCACAGATTACAAGTGATTTTGAGCATATTTTGACGTTTTGAGCCAAGCCGTCACCGTTATTGTGCATAGTTGCCAAGAATATGGTTTGTGAAAAAAGTATATATTTATGGTGTGATTTTTATACATTATAATCTTTTCAATTGTATACTTCTTTTAATGTTAATAAAATTAATTTAAAACAAGTAATTATCGAATATTTGTAACTGTGTTACTATCACACTTAAAAATAATGCTTATAAAATGTTTGACCTATGATCGTAAATTGAAAGAAAAATATTATGCAAATTGACAACCCTGTTGAGAAATTACGCGAAGCAGCCCGAACGGAGTCGACATACGACGATGGACATTTAAATGAGTATCTCTCTCTCTTTTTACTGTTCTCTGTCAAGCTTTCGTATCTGTTCTCTTTATAATAAGCGTTTTCGATTATTTACTTTTGGCTGCTAGTAGCAGCTTGTAGTGACTGAATTCCGTTCGTCTATTACCGGGCGTAACGCCTAGTCTTACCTTCCCCTTGCCCCTCCAGCACATACCGAAAAGTATGAGCTTCAAGCCACGGACATTAAATATTTGACGTTTGTACGGTTTGACGTTTATTTGAAGGTTAAGATTGTGCCGATTACGATTTAATACGATTTAAACCTTACTAAAAATATCTAAATATGCAAAATTTTATTATCAAAAACATTATAATTGAAAACTGTTCTTCTAACAACACAGGAAATTCATTGGCATTGGCACATGTCAGGTGGTTTTGAGGATCCTGAAAAATCGTGTTCGTTTTGCTTAAAAGTCGTGACGACTGAGGCGTCACGCACAAGTGCTTGAAGCCCAAATAAACGAAAGCAACAAATATGTGACTCAAGGTTCGATTGCATTTAAAAACATAGCGCCTGTCAACAAGTAAGATGTCAAAATTAGTTTTTCTACTACCGTGCGCTTTAACCCACTTTCCCGCACGCATTTTAGCTTTGAAAGTGTCACTTTCCCGCACTAGTGCGGGAAAGTAAAATTATGCAAATTTTGACCTTATTAGATAGATTTTTACTTCGGAAGTTATAACTATTCTTACACCAGGTGAATAAATAATCCATCAAATAAAATCAACATATTGTTTTCTAGCTTTTTGTTGCATTTTTAATTTTCTGAAAATATAAAATAATGAAAATACTTTGATATAACCTTGTAAATTCTTTAAAGTAGTGTCACAAAACAACTATCAAACCACCCGGGTTTGATATAAGAAAAATATATCAAATGAAATTATTTCATCTACAAATGACTTAAAATTGTTGCTGTCACCTTCATCGTCATCTTTATGTGACCTGCAAACGATGCCATCCCCATCAACGTCATTCACTCACCAGTTAACACCAAATAACTCCACTGGACCGGCAATTTTAAGTAATTCACAGAATGCAACAAATTGTGTTTCTAATATTAATATTTATAATAATAATTGATAATAATAATAATGATTTTTGGTCTGTTTTTTATATGTATGTTAAAATAAAATAAATTTTGAAAAATGGGTTGATATATTTTTTTGTATATACGGTCGTAGAAAAAATAATGTTCCTAACTCATGCGTAAAGTGTCTTTCCCGCCCTTGACCGCTTGCCCGAACTCCGCTTCGCGTCGTTCGGGTCAACTGCAGTCGCGTGCGGGAAAGTATCACTTTCGGCACTTGTTAGGAAAATAACTATTTTCGTTGGATACCGCATCTGTTAATGGAAAAAGAGAAAGTAATAAATTAATCCTTCCAGTTTTAGACTGATTTTTTAGCCAAAATAATGATGGTTACAGGTTGAGTCAAGAAACATTTCAAAATAATTTTTTATTTTCCCTGCATTCTAAAATATGTTGACAACTAACAATTTTTCCTTCACGATCAAAGAAGTAAATGAGGATTAAACAAACTCAACAAGTAGCCGAATATGCGAAAATGTACAGGTTGGTAAATTAATTTTGGCAGTTGACGATGCGCGAGAAAGCCATACAACTTGACAACGTTGTAAACGCAGTTACTGGGATGCATGCATGCAAGATTTTAAACGAATTCTGCCAGCGAAGTGTGCTCTTGCAATTCGCTACGGCGCATCGGACGTTGCCAAGCTTCCGACTGTCAAAATTAATTTGCCAACCTGTACAATTAAATTCAACTGAATGATTCCCTCTGCATGCGCGTACCGTAGAGCGAGAAAGCTTTCGCAACGAAAAGGATAAACTTATTCGCTCGGTCTATGCTTGTTTAAAGGTACAATCGGAGGCACAAATATTATGTAGAAACTTTAACTTATGTGAAAGAAGTAAAGTTGTTATTTATTATCACTAGAACTTGGATTATATGCAAAATGTCACTTCCTAGACTGTACGTAGATGTTTACTTGCTGAATTTCTCACAGCAACTGACAGCTAACTGCTCATGAACAGTCTGTTCGCACGACGAATGCGTATCGTGGGCTTGAACGTTTTCAAGCTTAAAGTTGTTTTTATTCTACTATACACAAGTCACTGGTTAAAACGGACTTCTGCCACTCTTTTGGCTGATGCCGGTGGTGATTTAATGGCTCTTAAACGACATGTAGGATGGAAATCTTCAACAACAGCCGAATGATATGTCGATGAGTCAATGAATAATAAGACCTCAACAGCCAATAGAATTCTAAATTTAATTGAAAACGTTAAAAAATATTGTTATTATTTCAAATAGTCACTTTACACGTAGCAAAAAAATAAACATTCACACATTATATCGTTTCAATGACTGTACCAATTTTTTCTTTATACGAAAACAATGGAACCGCATTTTAAATTAATTTAAATTAGTTCCCACGGGATTTGTTCTAAGGAGTAATTAACCAATTTTAGACGTTTTCAAAATGTTGTCTTCGGTCTAATTGTGAGAAATATCAAATGTACGAATATGGAAGGTTTAGATTGTGAAGACAAAAGAAGCGGAAAAACTGATTTCATTAAAATTCAATTAACGAGATATGAAAATGGTATGAGATATACATATATATATATATATATATATATAAGGGAGAATAGAAACGACAGTCATCAGGAGCGTAGAACATTCATACAGGGCATTCCACCGAAACCTTGACCCCCCCACATAAACTCAAAAACCAAGAGTTTATTCAAAATGTGAAAAAACAATTCGAAGTGGGGGGATGAGCTTGGAGCATTCATACAGGGCATTCCAACGAAACCTTGACCCCCCCATAAACTCAAAAACCAAGAGTTCTTTCAAAAATTGGGATATAATCTATATAAGAAAGGATATTATGGGCGTTACCATAGAAACATCAGTCGTCAGGAGCGTAGAACATTCATACAGAACATTCCAACGAAACCTTGACCCCCCATAAATTAAAAAATCAAGAGTTTATTCAAAATGTGAAAAACACTTCAAAGTGAGGGAGGATGAGCTTGCAACATTCATACAGAACATTCCAGCGAAACCTTGACTCCCTCATAAGCTCAAAAACCAAGAGTTCATTCAAAAATTGGAATATAATATATATAAGGAAGGATATTATGACCCTGACCCTGACCCCCCCATAAACTCAAGAACCAAGAGTTTATTCAAAATATGAAATACACAGTGGGGGAGGATGAGTTTTTGTACAAAATTCATATAAAAAATGCAATCCACTGCAGCCCCCAATTTTTTTAAAATTTTTAAATAACAAGCATGGTCGAGTGACATAATTTCAAAGGCATTTTATTTCTGTACACAATTACTGAATATATTTTGGATTTACCAATTTTTTTAATATTAAACATTTATTTTGCCCCACATTAACTATGAGTTATTAGCGGGGGAGACAATACAGTATAAAAACAGATGGGAATATGGAAAATATAAATTTTATATATTTAAGTATAACATCTTTTAAGTAGTGGAGGATTTCATGTTCATTAGTTGAAAGAATACTTCTTGAATATGTTTTTAGATTTCGTCTTTATCTTGCTGTGTTCTTTTTTCATTAGATGTTGGTGCGTTAAGCATGTGAGTCCGATACGCAGTCTATTTCAACTAATAACATAAAAATTGAAAAATTTCACCAAATTAAGGCATTTACAAGTACTTAAGTACAGTTAAATACATAAAACTGTAAAGTAAAGTAAACACTGAAAGCTTTTATTGATGCTAAAGACAAACTGTTATTATAAAGAAAATCTCAAAAAATAGTAAACTATAGGTACAATGGGCAGTTGTGCAGGTGGGAAAAAGCAACCACCGAAATTATTCTGAACAACATAATTCTGATGGGTAAAATCCATATCATATTAAAATTCCACGTAAGCAGTTATAAACAGTAATTTGAAATGTCCACAATTTCAAGAATACTTTTCAGAAATAGGATTAAAGGACCTTCTTAAAAATTCAGGTATTTTATGGTAGTTTAACACTACTGGTCGAGCTAGCTACACTAAATAATTAATAATAATTGTTATATTTACATACGACGATTTGAGATACTCTTGTGTTTACCTTTGGGTTGATTCTCATAAAATAATCCTTCATACAAAATTTAAGAATTTTTTCAATGTAAGTATATACCTATGGTGTAATTTATTATATTATTTCGAGGTATAATTCAATATTAAAAATATTTAGGTGTATATAATTTTATTATAGGATAAGAAGAGCATTGGATGAGGCATCTAAAAGTTGAATTATTCAATGAAATTTTGATTTTTGTAAAATGAATTTAATTGGCGCCCAACGTGGGACGTTAAAAAAATAATAATTTGTGGATATTCTGATAGTAAAAAAAAGGATTTAAAAAAAAATTTTATTATTCAATCTGTCTGGAGGTTGCCCATGAAATCATTTAATAAATAATATGGATTACTACTTAAATAGAAAAGAAAGGAAAACTCATTATGGGCAAACCAAAAGAAGATAATCAACCAATGGAAAAAACAGAAATAATAAGAATAGATCATGTGCAGAGAGAAAAAAGACAAAGATATTCAAAAGAAGACATCGGAAGTGATAGCTGGCAAACAAAAATTACAAACTAAATGTCTTTCTAAAAGAGTACACGCAGAAAAAGTTTGGTTTTAGAAAATTATGTAACGGAAACTGACAATTTGAATGCCTAACTAACAGATTAATTAGTGAATAGGGGGACTGAAATATCCTTTTGAGGTCCTGAACTCTTTTGCGGAATCAGCTCCAATGTAATATTAGAAGAAATAGGTAATGCCGAAAAAAAGAGAAGATCTGACCATTGGAAAGATCTAGTAGGGCTAGACAATTAAATATTCTGGGTGACTACAACCTGTTGAGATCAAATGAATGCATAAGTCAAAGTAAAACTTCACTAAGAGTTTTAACAGGGATCCTAACGGGACATTGTCGCCTGAATGGGCACCTGAAAAAGCTCAAGATAGTGGAAGAAGAAGATTGTAGATTTTTGGCATGGAAGGAGAAACCTCCATCCTCCACATACTTACAAATTGCACAGCTATTCAGAGTCCTAGTCTAGTGCACAATAGCTAAGAGATTCTGGGATAGAAGAGGGACAAGTTGAAGCCTGCAGATATCCTAAAATTTCTCAGGGAAATAGGACTAAAGGAGCTACTGGTCCTTGAGCTTTTCCTCAGGAACTAAGTAGAAGTAAGGGGTCACAATAGATCTTTTAGGTCTCAGCTCGGGTCTCAGTGAAAGTCACCCGAAAATAAATTCATACATACATACTAGGAGTCTCAAAAGTGTGCACTCAAATGAGAATGATAATGGTAAAAAGGAACAAAAGGAAGCAAAAAAATAAACTAAGAAATCTAATAATCCTGAGAAATCTCTAGTTGATATGGACCATTCAATATAGCATTCAGTATGGAAATGCCTCGGGAAATGCTATTAAATCAATTTCATACAGGGTGTGGAAGAAATTATGTTGTGGGATGTCTCAGATGAATTTCATAAAGGGTGTAAAAGAAATTATGTTGCGAGATGTCTCAGATGTCACTCCTACGGTCATTTCAAGTTGAAGCTGGACCTTGACCAGCAAGGTGGAGGCAATAAATATTTGCCTCCAATATACTTTGAAAAAAATCAAGTATTTTCATTGATTCTAGCGATAGATATAGGCATAGAAAGTCCCACTAATGTTTTTGTAATTGAAAAGATAAGATCGTACTTTTTTGTACTTTTCCGCTATGAGCCAACCTGTAGAAAAACCTTTTGATGCGATAAACTAGATATGAGCTATCTAATATTTCAAATAGGCTATAATATTTATTTATTTATAATACAAGTGCGTGAAGTTATACTTTTGCGCACGAGTTGCAAAAATGCAAGGCACGAACGTAGCGAGTGTCTTTTTCGCAACGAGTGCGCAAAAGTACTTCACGCACAAGTGTCATACAAAAATTTATCTACGACCACATGTAGGAAAAATAAAAAATGTGCTCTGAAGAGGTTATAAAACATAAAAATGAATATTCTATAAACAAATATAATGTATACACAAGGAATACTAATTATTTAAATTCATATTTACTGTAAAATGAGAACAATTATTTAAATTACTAATTATAACATTGGGTAATTTGTCTTTTTTTAAAGTAACAAATATTTTTCACTATATCGGACACTTCTGTCAAATTTACTGACAGCACAAAAGTTTATACAACAAACGACTAAATTCAAGGCAACTAGGTACTAATTAGGTAGCTAAAAAAAAGTGTCAAAATTAAAACCCCATTTAAAAAGCGTTGTTCATTTACGCATGCTTTTCAACGTATTGTATAATGTATGATTTCACACATTTTTCTGGTTCGTAAATGCCTAATTTTAAACGTGGTCGTAGATAAAATTAAATTTAATGGAATATAAAGTGGAAAATACATTAATTTCTAATCAAAATTACTGTAAAATTGGAAATTGCTAGCACAAATATTTGTTAATTTAACTATAAATGAAACGAATTGCAGTATTATCGAATATTAATGGGGAAAAAATTGTTACTAACGAAAATATTGCATACAATAAAATTATATAAATTGAAAATATGAAGACAAATCGACAATTTAAAAGTCTTACCTTTAGACTACTATCACTGGAAGGTCTGGTAATAGAAATCCTAGTTGTAGACCTTCCTGGAACGTTCCTCTGTAATTTTTCCACATTATAAGTCTGTCTCCAACCGAATAACGACACAATTTTTTCCGCCACTTCCGTACACTTAGGTACAGCATTTATTGCTTGACGAGTATCGAACATTTCACATTACCGTAATTTTATATCGATAAAAACAATCAACAAATAAATGCACTTTCGTTTTATTGTTCTTTATAATAACAAACGTTCAATAAATACACGTAACTAGTTGTAAATATGTTGACGCAATAATATTTTAACTGAAATTTTTCACATTAGATTTGGCGAAACTTTTAAATCACTTTAAATAGAGAATTACACTGCAACAGGTACTTTGTTTACGTCGAGTCAACGCGTCGCGTCGTTTACGGTACCACTTAACAGACTGACTGTTTGGTGTAATGATAGTAACCGGACGTTCGAGGTATAATACGTTATGATTATGGGTGTAGAAAGAGAAAGGTAGTTAGACGTAGTGGAAGTGGTTAATTCTAATATAATATATATTTTTTTAATAAGAAGTATTTCGTTCAAGTACTTGGAAAAGTTGTAGATTATAAACTTCCGGTGTAAATCTATAAGGTTTAATAAAAATTTGTTAATTGTATATACAGAGTGGCTCAAAAGTCTGGAAACGGACAGCTATTTCGTGAACTGCTAGTCCTAATTGTACAAAATTTGGGGTACACCTATTTTGGGATACGTAAATTCCAGATTTGATATTTGCAATGTTGCCAGACTCGCTGTTTCTTATATATTATTAGTAACTTTGGTTTTTCAAATTCATCACCCTGTGTTATGGTCATTATTGAAATCTACTATTCAATACAAGTTCAACCATATGTATTTAAGATTTTATTTAGAATAGAAGATCTTAAATACGTAAAATTTAAATGTTTAAATGTAGAATACTCAAGGCCGGCGTTAGAGGGGAGCAAGCGGGGCGAAGCTACCCCAGACCCGGGTCCCCGAAGAGGGCCGTCGGCCCTGTTCCTAACTAAACAGAACTAAAACGCGTGTCGCCTTGTTGGATTTTTGTGGCAATTAAAGACATGTCATAATTGCATAACGTCCATTTGGGGGAGGGGGGCCTGAAGGCGCTTACCAGTGGCCCGAAAATCCTACCGCCGGCCCTGAGAATACTGTGATTTTGTTAATTGGGCCATTCTTTATCGAAGAAAATTCAACGTCAAATAAATATGAACTTCTACTTAGAAATGAAATTGTTCCTACACTGAGAAACTGGTTTAGTGCCAATTTTAATCAGATATGACTTCAGCAAGCTGGACCTCCAGCTCATTTTGGAGTAAATGTTGCGCGTTATTTAGATGAGATATTTTCCGGACGATGGATTGGTAGACAAGGTAGAATTGAATGGCCTCCACGTTCCCTGATTTCAATCCTGAAGATTATTTTTATTAGGGATACTTGAAAAATTCAGTTTACAAGTAGGCGTTGCCAGACTTATGTTTTATGTATTTTAGACCTTCCAGACTACATAAAATCATAAGTGTTACATATGGTTGAATTCGTATTTAATAGGAGATTCCAATAATGACTGAAAATACAGGGTGAAGAATTTGAAATAGCAAAGTTACTAATAATACAAGATAAACGGCAAATCTTTCAACATTGCAAATATCACATATGGAATCTCCATATCCTAAAATAAGTATACCCCAAATTTTGTACAATTGGGACTAACAATTTACGAGATAATTGGCCGTTACTAGACTTTTGAGCCACTCTGTATATCATATTTTGAGTCAATTTCTGCAGAAAACTATTTAATATGTCTGTAGAATGTATTATATTCAAGTTACAGTAAGCGCATTGAAACTCTTGTTATTTTTAATTAAATTATATTTTTCCTAAAAAAATATTAAAAATAAGTAGCGTAACCTCGAAAAACGAAGAGGGGAAAGTATTTGAAATAAGATTATCCACACAATCTGACAATATCGCAACTATAATGTGATATTTTCAAACAGATCATTGGTTATAGTTCTTCTAATGTTGATGTAATGATAATTTTAAATCCTATTTGTGGCAAAATGCAGCCCAGTGGCGTGCATATAAACTTTTTATAATATATTATATAATCTTGGTGCTCGGTCAATAATAATAGTCTTCACCACCTTGGTGTATAATATAAGCACTATTTTCATTCAATTTAACACAGTAGATTAAAATGAACCTGTCTACAAATCTCACAAAAATTGGAACATAATTTCCTGTAAATAATGCTCATTTAGCCAGACTAAGCGTACTTAATTTTGAGAATTTAAGAATGTGTACAATTCAGATTTATTCGAATCGTTTCAAACCATCTCAGCCCATATTACTGACTCTTGAAAATAGAAAAGACCCTATAAACTCGTCCTGATACGGGTTGAAGCTACCTGCCCCTCACAGAACTAGAAAAAAAATAGTGATCAACAGTAATTACACAAGTGGTGGCAATTTTTTGATAGTTTCAACTAGATGCACGAATCTAGCAACAAAGACGAGTGCTAATCTAGTTAAAATTATCTAATAAAAATTATTACTACGAATGTAATTCAGCGTGATTATTTTTTAAACTATTTAGCAGAATGTTAAGCAAACAAAGTATCTTCATTGAGCAGGTTATCTGATAGCAAATTTTCAACGTCAAATAAAAATTACACTGACAAATGTCCGGTACCCAATGGCTTACGAATTCATTCAAACGAAGATCCAATCAAACAGCGTGAAAAAATTATCAAAGGTGTGTACGAGTGCTTCAAATTTTATCGATAATTTTTTCTTTTCCACGAAAACTTATTTATTGGGCAAAATTATGGGTGATGGGACTGAATCGGTTTGTGTTCATTTTTCAATAAACTTCGAAGCGCTTTTAGTTGTCAATAATGACAAATTCAAAGTCAAATTTTGACGTTTCAATGTAAACAAGGTATTATCGATGAGGAAGCAGAATTATCTGTATAATACCGAATGATTGGCTAGAATAATGTATTGCTATTGGTTAAAACCACCAAAATGTCAGATTTTGACAAGTGAAAAAAATAATCGATGTAATTTGCTACTAGCAAATTATCAGTGTAATGTTGATGCTATTGGTCGATTTGAATTCTTTTCTCATTGCGATTGGCTGACAGGATCGTTTAAAAAATAATCAGTGTAATTTTGATGGGTCGATTTGAATTATTTTCTCATTGCAATTGGCTGAGAGGATCGTTTAAAAAATAATCACAATAATATTTTAATATTAGTCCCAGTCTTTTCAATTGGCCTGATCTCCTATTTTTGGGATTTTCTTAAATGCCATTTCATTCTGTCTGTAACGCGACACGTTAATATTTCGGTTTTGGTTGTAAAACCAACTTGTGTGTTCTAATGAACAAAACAAAAATTCAATCAATGAACTCCGATGTCTGCACTACTTAAACAAGGATATTGAATAGCACCGGAAATACGGTGCTGTGGGCCCTTTCATACGGAGAAAAATAAGTTGCAGCGTGTATCAGTTTCATCGATAGTGGTTTTGTTCCGTGTGAATTTTTTACAATTTAGTTGTTTGGTAAAATTTGCGAACAGTTTGGTGACGTTAAAAGGAAGGTATTCTTTGAAATATGTAAATTTTCAATAACAAATATTTTTAATTCAAAATATACCTTCCTTAAGAAATTTCATGCCTCCCTACGTATACACGACGAGCTTACGCTATCAATACAGGGTGCTTCAAAAGTAATCTGAAATATCGTTGTGGGCGATGTTGTTATAACATACATTTTCGTTGATGATAGAAATTGAAAAATTTTCAAATGTTCTAAAATGGGGTATCTATCTACAAATGCATTGAAAAAATCATTTATTATTTATTTTTTAATGTATTATCATCGATTTTCCATGTAAACCTCTACTAATTTTTTTTTACCAAATTCCTTTAATTAACATTTATAACATATCGTACTTCAAAGATTATGGTTTGATCTTCAAACTTTATTCGAAACTTTTTTTTGTATCTGCATTTTTCACAAAGATACATACGATTTTCCACGTGAACCTTCATTTTTATGACCCCACTTTATTTTCATTAATGTTTGAATAACAGCCTCTATTTTTAATGTGATTTGTTGAATATTTTTGTTGTTGATATTTTATTATTATTATTGTTGTTATTACGCGACGGCGCGTATAAGCCGCTCTCTCACCTGCTTTTTCACCTTTATTTGTGCTCCCTTCTCCTTCTTACCTTAGCCATAGGTGTCTTCTTTTGTATTGCGATCAAATAGGTTCATTATAAAGTTAACACATTTTTAGATAATATCATAAACACTATACAAAGTTATAGAAGGTTTGCTCAAAATCGAGTATTTATTGTTAATAATTGTCTATTATTTAAAAAATTTGATATTTATAGAAAAACTGTATAGTAGTCTCGAAAGTAGATGCTTCAAAGTGTTCAGAGGTGAAGTTTCATTGAATTATATTAATTCCGAAAAAAGATGTAATTGAATGAAGTCTAAAAAAAACAAGTAAAGATGCAAAAAACAAGTAAATATGCAAAAACCAGATTTTTAAAAATCATTTGTTTAAAATTCTAAATATTGATGGTTTTATTTTATAATAATAATGTTTGATGCTCATTTGCAATGCTAAATACAAAAGGAATTTTCGGTGGGATAAGTATTAATTAAATATGGAATATAATTGTTTATTGACTTTTTAGCTCTAGTTTTATTATAAATAAACTGATTTTACAGCTAGAAAATCTACTTTTTCAAATTTGAAAGTATTTCTATCTAAAAGTTGAGATCTTTCTCTACATTTTACATGAGTATTTATTTTTTCAGAATGTTATAAGCCCAAAATTATTAACTTTTAAATCTAGCAGTTAATAAATTTGGCTCACGCGTAAGTAACCACGAATTAACTACCACTGAAATTAATTTTATCTCGTAAACTTTTCAATTTACAGAAAAACTTTTCAGACAAAATTTGTAGATAAATGCATCAGTTACAAATTTTGATTTGGAAGTTTTTCTGTATATTTATTATTTAAACAATTAGAGCGAAAAAACAAAAACAAAAATTTTCACACGACGATTTCCCGGAAAATCGCATACCTAACATCGTAAAGTTTTTCTCATGTTAAACACAACCCTTTTAAATACTCAATTTAGAATTTCCAAGTTTTTGGTATTTTTTTTTGAGGTTTTATGTGTACTTTGACTAGACTATCTACCAAAATAATAAAAATATCAAGCTATATTTTAGATCATCTTTGATACACCCCGTATAGAAGATTAAATATAATTGCGAGCACAATTTGATAAAATGCAAAAGAAATTTTACTCGATGAAAAATTTTAAATAAGAAACTTCTATATTAAAGACATTCATAACTGACCATTACAGAGATCTCCAGCCGTATCCGCAGTTATTAAAATAATAAAAATGAACTATAGAGCCACACAATCTAATCATGTACCTAACGATCTCACTTCAGCGTAACGGAAAAAATAAGAATTTTTAATTATTGATGATTAATCTTTAATGATCTGCTCAAAAAACCATCATCATCATAGTCCATGGTATGTTTCACTGACCATATTTGCATGAGAGTTACTTGCAATTATATAACAGTAACGGTGCCGGTGCAGTACCGGAATCAAATAATATTAGTCGACCATTGTAGTAATCGGTGATAGGAATTACGCGAAGGATGTTGTGTCTGTCGGAAATTTCAGCCCAGGCTTTGGAAGATAATAGACAACGTTATTACTAGCGTCTAGCCGGTGACATAGCATGGCTCCCGAAGATGAACGATAGGCGCCAACGTTGTCAAATTTAGAAGTAACATAACAATATTGAAGTAAATATGTAAATATCAGAAAATAAGATACTTTTACAATTTTACTTATTCCAACTAGGTATATCACATTATGCTTAAGACATATACATATATCCATTTTTTCATCGATGCTCCGGTCCAGATAGAATTTTATTCATGTACAAATTTAGCCCATTGTTTTTTATCTCTTGCCATTGTTTTTGCTTCTGTCCATGTTTTACCTTTTTCTTGCAGTATGCCTATCATAACACCATCCCATGTTTGTTCTTCCCTTTTTCGTTCTTTTTTGTATTTTTGATTGCCATACTTTTTTACTGGTCTTGTATCGTTCATTCTTTGTAAATGTCCCCACCAGCTTAATTGTCTCTTTTCAATAAATTTAAGTGTTGATTCTATTTCAAGGTCTTCTCTTATTTTCGTATTTCTTATTTTATCTTTCTTTGTGACTCCTTTAACTCGCCTAAGATACTTCATCTCAACTGCTTGTATTCGACTCTTTTGTCTCTTTGTTAATATCCAGGATTCACATCCGAATGTTAATATTGGCCGGTAAATTGTTTTGAATACATTTAACTTAGTTTGGAAATTTCCTTTTTATTTATAAATGTCGAATTCATCGTGTGATAAAGTTTCATCGTTTTTTGTACTCTATTGGTAATTTCGACTTCCTGCGTTACATTTTTTTCTATTTCAACTCCCAAGTATTTATATCTTCTAACTTGCTCAATTATTATTCCATCTAACTGTATATTCAAATGTTTTTGTTTCGGTCCTATAACCATAACTTTGGTTCTACTTTGGTTAACTGTCATTTCAAATTCTTCAGATACCGTGCTCCATATTTCCATATTCTTTTGTAAATCCTTCTCTTTCCCTGCCGTAATTATCAAATCATCTGCAAAAGCTGCTTCTGATATATCCACTCTTCCTAAATGACTGTATCCAACGTGTAGTTTTGCTATTTTGGTTTACGATTTTTTAATTATTTCATCAATAAAAATTGTAAATAATAATGGACTAGCCCCCCTCCTTGCCTTAATCCTTCTTGTGTTGAAAATGGTTCTGATGTTTTATTTTTGTATATTACACAATTTCTATTATTTTTGTAAATGTTTTTGATTATGTCTATTATTTTGTAGTTTACTCCTCTAATACTCATTCTAGTACTTTCCATAACTTCTCCTTTGGTACTTTGTCAAAAGCTTTTTCCATGTCTATGAATCCTATATATACCTCTTTTTCTTGTTGTGAGAACTTATCAATTATCTGTTTCACCGTAAATATGTGGTCTTGGATGCTTCGACCTCTTCTAAATCCACTTTGCGATTCTTCGAGAGTATTTTCTATCATTGGCCTTAGCTTACTTCTATAATCTTCTCGTATACTTTCATAGCTGTACAAAGTAAATTTATTCCTCTATAATTATTGCAGTCTTGTATATCCCCCTTTTTATATATTGGAACTATCAAGGCTGTCTTCCAATCTTCTGGAATCTGTTCTTCCCTCCACGCAATGTTGTATATGTTCAATAATATTTTTGTTCCTGTTTCCCCTAAATTCTTGAACATTTCTGCTGTTAACTTATTAATTCCTGGAGATTTTCCATTTTTCAAATCATTTATTATTTCCTGAAATTCTTTTAGAGTTACAATGTCTTTATTTTCTATTATTGCATCCTTTTTTTTGTTAATGTCCTGAAATTTGCTGTCTGCTCCTAATAATTCCTCAAAATACTCTTTCCATCTATCAATTACTTCGTTTTCATTTCTCAGTATATCTCCTTTTTTATTTTTTATCCATGTTATTTCTTGTGTTTTTTCCTTTCTTAATGAATGCAATGTTTTGTAAAACAGTTTTTGATTTGATTCACTATTGCTTTCCATTTTTTCGCCAAATTCTTTCCACTGATTTCTTTTAGCTACTGCTACCATCTCTTTTACATTTTTCCTCTTATCTTTGTACATTTCATGGTTTTCCGTTGTTTTGTTATTTACATATATTTTCCACGCTTCTTTTTTAAATTTTACTATTTTAATTTCGTCCCTCCACCAAGCTGTTTATTTATTAGTTTTCTTGCTACAACCACATATTTCAGAAAATAAATAAAAAACAAAAAAACCCAGGTCCTAACCGGGTTTCGAACCTACGGGAGTAGGTAAATTGCGCACAGTGGTCAAGAAGTTTCCCAAATTTGGGAAGGGTTCGTCAAGTAGTTGCAGCCAGGTGATTATGTCTCTGTATAGGTAAATTGCGCACAGCGGTCAAATTGTATCCTTAGTCCATAAAAATATCAGAAAATAATAAATAGAAAACTAAAAAAAAAAACAAGAAAACCCAGGCCCAAACCCGTTGATCGAAGTGTAAATGCAAAAACTAAACTGATCTATGTACCTACGCCTCAATGAATTTTTTGAATCTCTGGTATCTTTTAAAATTCGTGGAACCGGTAGAAAGTTGTATGCCATTTACCTAGACCCTCTTTAGGGTCACTTCTGCGCAATTTACCTATGAAAAAGGAACATTTTGGGTATACCTGGCCACAAACCCGGAACCTACGACCTCTGGGTTGTAAACTCAGTATCCTACCAACTGGGCTAATCTGCTTACATTCAATCACATCGAATATAAGGTTAAAGGCTGCTTGGACGCATGCGCACCCCAACTACTAAATTTGGGTGCCGAGGTTCAATAAATTAAATTTGACAACGTTGGTACGGAGTCGGGTAAATAAGCTCTCGTTCGGGAGCCATATTATGTCCCATACCATCCGAGATGTTACCTTAGGGCTCTGAAGTGCTTTAAGGACATCTTAACAGTCACTGTAGATCCTGATCTGCCTATTGTTGTAGGCTCTCATGTTATTATTGCATAGACCTCTGCTTGAAATACCGAGGCGTATTTTCCAAGCGAGACGATTCCTCCATATTTGCTCGACTTGCTGTATATGCCCGCTCCGGTGCCGAGCTCATCCATCTGTGTACCAGATCAGTTCATTCGCTCTAATTGCGCCTTGATTGGAGGACATCTTACTTGATTTAATGGGTGGAGGCTACGAGAATAGTACTTTTTAGAGTTTTTAACAAATCAGCCTTTTTAGAGCTACAAATAATTCTTATATGTAGAGCTTACCAATTCATTAATTAAATTGAATAATCTAGGATCTCATTGTTACCCAACTACACGTCACTGTCTCGGCAAATTTATCACTTCTAAAAATATATGAATGGTAATGGTATTAGGGTTCTATTGTCCTCGCTACCTGCGGTTCACTATACATTTACATGAAGAAGCGTTTATAATTCCTCCTAATTCTTTGAATCACCCTGAAGTGTTTCAGACACGTTTTGGAATTTATAATGAACTCTTTAGCTATCAATATGATAAAAATATACTATATATTCATGTATTTATATTTTTATCCACAACTATTAATTAATATATCTGTTAAATATGCGATTTTTATCAAGTAATGCCATGCATTGCCATATAGAATTGAATAATAATGACAGTTCGATGGAATAATATTACTCAATCGTTGCATCAATTTTGACAATTTGTAAATTTACTTCTTATCTCTGGTATCATTAGAGAAATGTCTACAATAATAGTGAATCAGATTTAGAAGATATGTCTTGTACACCGCCAGACATTTTAAAATTAGCGGCTAGCGCTACAGAAAATCTCCTACCTAACAAGTCAAAAGGTAAATATGATGCGGTGTACAAAAGTTTTATGGACAAATTATCTTCTATGGGTAAGCACATTGCTATTGTTACGAACTCACTAATTCCGAAGCCGGTCCTGTCGCAAACGATTTTCTAGAAATGTTCTTTCGCAGGTAATAACGAGACTGTTCTCGAACAGCGTGGAAGGCGTACAATGGTTTGTCGCGAATGTTCTGGAGCTGCGGAGAGGTATATATGCGGGCTTCGAGTGAGTCGAGAAGTTGTTCAGTATACAGTGAATCGGTAAACAGTTTCAGTATACAGTGAGTGAACAGAAGTGAATATAAATAGTGTTGAATATAAATTAGGACAATTATAATACCGAGTGTAGATAAATTAATAGACATTAAGTAGTGTGTATATAAATTAAGTTTATTATGGTGAGTAAGTGTTTCTTTAATAAATCAATAGTAATTAGCCATAGTGAGTGTATAATTTTATCCCACGGTAAAAACAGTTTAAATAAATAAGAAAAACGTTACACCATGTTTTTGAAATTAAAAAATCCCGAATTGTACACAGGGCATTCGTTCCGAAGATCATCTGCAACCATTTGCGTTATCGCAGGAGGTGACATTACATCAGTAAAGCAGTTAGGGGGATGGAAATCAACCACAGTTGCCGAAGGTTATATAGATGACAACATAACCAATAAAATAAAAAGAGGAAATCAGATTTCAAACGAAATTAACAAACATTATACTAGCTCTAATTACAATGAAAAACCTTGTACTAGCTCTAGTGCCAGTATAAGTCCCATGATTTTCAGTCAGACTCAGATGACTGACAAAGTTATCCCTGTCATGAACTTTAACAATTGTAATGTAACTATTAATAATTGTTATGTAAGTAAATAAACATAAATTTATTGTGTATTAATAACGTTACCATTAATAAAAAATAATGATCATTTGAAATATATTTTGGATTATTTTAATAAACTTATATATATAGTTGTGGATAAAGTATAGTATTCAACCCGCGCATAATGGCTATTATCCACTCAGATGTAACAACACTCGCCTCCGGCTCGTGTTGCAATTTCATCTTTGTGGGTAATAGCCATCATTATACGCTTATTGAATAATATACTATTTTTCGAAATATATATACTTTTTAACAACAATTTCTACTATAGCGAACGAGAGAGTTTCATTTTCAATACATTTTTATATTTGTTAGCTCTTCAATATGAGAAAAATACACTATACAACCATTAAATTCATTGAGAAACCACTATAAATGAAGAATTTATATTCAAATAAAATATATTAATTGTGAAAAATAGCTGATTAATACGTAATAATTTTAATAACAGGAAATTTCAAACAATATTAAAAGCATGTTTTGTAATTCTTAAATGCTTCGTGACTGTTTACATAAACTTATTGCATGCACTGAATATACGAAGAATTCAAAGAATGTATCGAATTTTTTATTACATAGTAGCAATTATCTGAGAAAGTTGATAGATCAAATGTTTTAAGTAACAATTAACAATTTTTCTAGAACCCTTTACAAAAATTGTGGAAAAACTCTCAAATACTGAATGAATTTTCATGAGAGAGGGTATATTTCGATGTAAAATTTCACGCTCTACAACATTTATTTGAAACTTTTTTCAGTATTGTTTATGGCTATTGAAATAATAGCGAAAAACATTAAATAGTTTTTCCGCGATTTCCACCATTTCGTCTTCTAGCAAAAAATAGTTAATTCACGGTCTTTTTAACTGGATTATTAATATTTTATCAAAACAAGGTTAAAAACATAATTAAAAACCATTTAAATTATTATCTTTCTTAAAATAAACACTAGCACATCCTACAGCACTATACTTTCTACACTATCTTATCCTAAATACATTTTTTTTTCCTTTTAGTATGTTTGTTTGGTTACACCTACGGAGATATTTACCCTTTTTTTTGTAATGACTTGATAACAAATAAACAAACAAATTAGTTTTTTGTTAGCTTTAACTACTTACTCACGACACGTTAGTTTACGAGATTTTGTCTATTCTACTAGCCTAGTAAAAGTACACATAAAACCTAACAAAAAATACAAAAAAATTGAAAATTGAAAATTGAGTATTTAAAAGGGTTGTGTTTAACATGAGAAAAACTTTACGATGCTAGGCATGGGATTTTCCGGAAAATCGTCGAGTGAAAATTTTTGTTTTTTCGCTTTAATTGTTTAAATAATAAATATTCAAAAAAAGTTCTGAATAAAAATTTGTAGCTGATGTATTTATCTACAAATTTTGTCTGAAAAGTTTGTCTGTAAATTAAACAGTTTACGAGATAAAATTAATGTCAGTGGTAGTCAATTCGTGGTTACGAGCGAACGGCACGTGGGCCAAATTTATTAAACGCCTGACTTAAAAGTTAATAATTTTGGGCTTATAACATTCAGAAAATAATATTTAAACTCATGTAAACTGTAGAGAAAGATCTCAACTTTTAGATAGAAATATTTTCAAATTTGAAAAAGTAGACTTTTTAACTGTAAAATCAGTTTATTTATAAAAAACTAGAGCTAAAAAGTCAATAAACAATTATAATTCCTATTTAATGAGAATACTTATCCCAGCGATAATTCCTTTCAGATTTAGCATTGCAAATGAGCATAGAACATTATTATTATAAAAGCAAAGCCGTCAATATTTCGAATTTTAAACAAATACGTTTTTTTGCATGCTTAATTTTACTTGTTTTTTTACACTTCATTCAATTATATCTTTTTTCGAAATTAATATATGTAATTCAATGAAACTTCACCACCAAACTCTTGGAAGCATCTACTTTCGTAACCACTTAACAGTTTTTCTATAAATATCAAATTTTTTAAATAATAGATAATTATTTATAATAAATCAAGACGTCTTTCAGCAAACCTTCTATAACTTTTTATAGTGTATGATAATATCTAAAAATTTGTGAAGTTTAGAAGTGATCGCGATACAAAAGAACACACCTATGACTCAGGTAAGAAAGAGAAGGAAGCACAAATAAAGGTGAAAAAGTAGGTGATAGAGCGGCACAATAACAACAACAACAATAATGATAATAAAATATTAACAACAAAAATATATAACAAATTACAATAAAATTTTTCTCGTGTTAATCACAACCCTTTTAAATACTCAATTTTGAATTTTCAAGTTTTTTGTATTTTTTGCGGCATTTTACGGAAATTTTGGGTACTTTGACTGGGCTATACAGATAATTTCCAATTTTATTCTTAATTTGACGAAATTATCAGGAAAATTGGTGCCAATAAAAAGTACAAAAGACAAATATTAGCAGAGAATTTCCTAAAAAAAGTCCAACTTCCCCAAACTGTACTGTAGTTTAAACCAATTAAAATAAAATATGAATATTAAGTCTAAGTTCGGAATTGACGGACAGTTTATTATCAAAAATTTTGAGAAATTGAAATTATTTGTTTGTATAATAGTCCGGGGAAGTTAGGAAGGCCTAAAGTTGTCTTGATATTGAAAATATTTACACCGGAGATTTGACTTTTTGAAACGAAAGTATACAGGGTGATTCATAAGTAATGGGCCAAATTGTAAATCTACGTTCATAGGGCTAAAATAATAATATTTTCATTAACAATAATGGGTCTTAGTCTGCTCCTTACTGAGGTACAGGATGTTGAAGCGAAAAAAATAAAATAGATTTTTGTTTATAGATCAGCTACTTTTCTACATAATGACTTGATAATTGGGTATGAACTAGTTTTTGTAAGGGTAAACAAGAATGTGTGAGAGGATTTGAGTTAACAGGTAGATGTCCCAACATGCGCCATATGAATTAGATGAAATCAGCTACAAATTTTTTATCGCTCATTATTTTACAACTTACTTATTTAATTTGGATAGCCCCATCATTTCTGTAGAAAAAAGCTATACTTCTTTGATCTTCAAAATATTAACGATTTTCGAGATATTTGAATTTTACTAATTCACTACACTACATTTCACGGTGGTCGACGTAGCAATAATCTGTTAAGACACAAGCATGCCATAGAATGTTTTCAGATTTCGAAAATTCAAAATGGCGGCCCTATAAAATTTCATTATATGTTTTTTTTCAATCTTGTAGCATTTCATCAACATTAACGCTATCGATACGCGGTTTACTGCAATCGATAGATAATAAGTTGTAGTTTTAGGATCAATAACAAAAAAATTAAAAAAAAAATTTACATTATTTTTTACTAAAAAAAAATGTTTCTCAGTTTTTCTAAAATTTGACGTTGAAAAATATGGATTCATTAATATTTTGAAAACGTTTGTCTTCAAAAACAGTATACTGCATGGACACTCCCTTAAAAGATCGTCGCGTTGGCCACTTTATTAGGGAATACTGTAGTTGATGTCTTAGTTTTCGAGTGACATAGCGGATGGAAATTTGCAACTATTGTGGACAGTTATGTAGCGGAGAATAAAAATGAATTGGCAAATAAAATTTTGTACCATATTACGAAGCCAGAAGTCTCCTGCAGTACTTCAAGAGTAACAAAAAACTTGGTTAGAGAGGAGCAGTTATGAAGTCGGAACCGGCATAGGTGAGTTGCGCGCAATGGTTAATAGAATTTCAATGCCAATAAATGTTCTGTTATCGGAACTGCCCTAATAGTTTACCCTGGCGGGGTTGGGTCAGGCGTCTTATTATTCCTGAAATAAAGGTACAAATACTTTTACCATTTAATTTATTTTATATTTCCTTATTCTCCTTAATTTTGTGTTTATCTTGTTGCGCGCTACTCATCCCTGCCCGTCGGAACATTTCACACAAATTGAGAAAAACGAGAAAACATTTATACCTACTTGTAGGTTGACTTAATAACAGAATATAAAAAAATGCAAAATATAATAAGTCTTGCGGTCTTGTACGGTAATTGAAAGAAAAAAACAGTAATAGACTTTCATCCATGTAAGGAAACAACAGAAATTCATTGGATATTCACCCATTAATTATATTATTTATAGATCATTAATATTGAATACAATATCTCATTCGTTTGTGTGAATTAATCATTTTTTTCAATCGCACATAATCTCGTTTCTGCATTGCTTACATTAATTGTAATTTTTCTAGATACGAGAATCATAGGCGTCGAAATAATATTTTGTAAGAAGAAGAACCAGTACAATGAAGGCGAGTGTCTAAAGTTAAAGCTAACTTTTGCCGCTGTCAAAGTGACAATTGCACTGTGGCACTGTGGCTAAAAACACTCCACCTTCGGTATCGTGTTTTTAATAGTTGACAGTTATTCTCGTCAAATTGCTAGGAAACAGTTTCTCATTAAACAACCCAAATTTACCCGATAAAATACAAACCACTTGTGCAATTAAGTGAAAAAACAAAAATTTACTTAACAATTTTCTGGAAAATTGCATGCCTAGCATCGTAAAGTTTTTCTCATGTTAATCACATCCCTTTTAAATACTCAATTTTGAATTTGCGGCATTTAACAGATATTTTGTGTACTTTGACTAGGCTAAAAGAACTATATACTATTACCGATACCGGTGAATATAGATACATTTTTCCTATCGTATATTCCAAACAAAATAATATATCAAAGTTCTAACCTCGTCAAGATTAAAAAATCACGATATCGCTCATCACTAACTCCAACTCCACCCAAAGCTTAGCCGTCCTGTCAAAGTCATGTGTTCTGGAATGGTTTATATATTACCTTCAATAATTATGAGCGACTGCGCTACTGGTGAATACTGAGTATCCAAGCATCGCGTTATAAAGCATTAGATTGTTATCGGTTGGAATAATGATTGGGAAATGATTATAATTTTTAATTTGGTTAAAGAATGCAATGTTACTAACAGGTTCGCAGGTGCAAATCACCAATTCATTGCGTATATGTGTAGATCTTAACCTTATACGTTCACGTTTATGTAAAGTGTGAAAAACGAGTTGAAAATATCGAGAATTAAAATAAAAATATCAAAGAAAAGTAGAAGTTATTTCACTGCAAGACGATAAAAAATATATACAGCGTGGTCCGTAAATAATGGACCAATGTGAAATGGAATATAAAAATATTATCTCACTGAAACGTTAACTTTGTTGGTTAACATTTCAGATAATAAAAATGTGCAATTTCTTCACAATTTTGATTTTTGGAAGAATAGTTCCGGGGATTAACAGTTCCTGAGATACAAGTCCCTTGATGATAAACAAGTCTCTTGAAAAATTTCCTAAGGCTACAGTTCTTTGAAGACATATAATTTCCTGCATAAAGTTTTCTGGAATACAATTTCCCGAAGCTACAGTTTCCTGGAATGAAGTTTCCTAAGGCTACAGTTCCTTGGAGTACATCAGGCCTTTGGATGACGAATGTTCACAAAGAGATTTTTCAAAGTTTAAATATGTAAAGTATAAAGTTGGGCTTCATCTTCATAAACATATGTATATTGTGCTAAGTATTTTTTTGTTGTATTTGCTACTAACCCATCTTTTTTTTGTAATTTTAAAACCGTAATTATATACATTTTTTTTACTCTGTTAGTTTTATTTACTATGCAGAAACTTTAAGTTCTTTTTTTAAACAGATTAAAAGTTAGCTAATCTTCAAATTTGATTTTCTTTCTAATTTTCTTTTAGGAAAGAAAATTAGTGGCGCCCTAAAATTACTTTTTCTATTTTTATTCTAGTTTTCTTTCTAGAATTCTTTTCTTTATATTAATAAGGTAACAAGGCCCTGCGAACTGGCTAAGGTTACCTCCAAATTTATTGGTTAGTTAGGCAAGAACCTACGTCATTCTACATCATAATTTCATCAGCGAAATTGAGCAGCGTTTGTTTCATTGGCGCTCAACGTCAATCAATCAACTCAATTAGTGTTTCAACTTAAATTTGGTTTCATTGGCGCCCAACGTGGGGCTTCAATCAACTCATTTCTTGTTTCATTGGCGCCCAACGTGGGGCTTGAAGTTAAAGTGAATTTTCACCTTCAATTTTTTTCATTATTCAACATCATTTTTTTTAACGTCATTCGACTTTTGTTTCATTGGCGCTCAACCTTAAATAGTGTAAAAAAAACAACTATTTGGTTTCATTGGCGCCCAACGTGGGACTTCAATCAACTCATTTCTTGTTTCATTACGCAACTTCCTTCAATAAAATATTGATGATAAAAAAGATATACGGTGACAAAGTTGAAATGTCAAAAGTGTTTTTTCTCAGTAAGTTGAAAGATTTTGGATATACAAACGTAAAAATATGAAGATATGGGTTTTAGGGCCTGGGAAATCATAATATGTTATCTATTTCGATGTATTTTCTAGAGGGTGCCACAGAAGCTATGTAATTGGTATAACTGTGCGATTAACCTATTTATCGGTAACGGTATCCCTCTATCTATTGAAAAATATTAAAACTGCATCATTTTTGCGACAAAAAGGTATACCTAAGGTCGTATTTAGATGATTGCCGTCAAAAGCGAAGACTATATACTTTGAGACAAACTATACTGTAATCTATAGTCTATTTGCTGATTGGTTTTTGTCGTTTCTCAGTTTTGTAGTTAATGACGACATTTTTGACGTCAAAGAAAGTACACTACTCTAACTTAAACTAATATGGTAAATATAACGTAAATATAGATTATATTAATGTAAATATAATAGACTGATAACAATATTATCAAAGTATAATTAAAACAATGGAGTGTAAAGTAATAAAAAAACCTACTTCTTATTATACAGGATGATTTAAGAAATATTCAACTTTGAACTTTGATAACTTGTATTTGCATAGCCATAGGGGTCTCTTTTTGTAAATTTTGATTACACTTTCAACTGTCTTTCGCTTCGAATCTATAGGTGTAGGTGGTACACTTTTTTTAAGGAATATAATATGTCATGTCATTTGATTAGTGAACAAGTAGCATGCGAAAACACCAAATACATTTAATCTAACTTATTTTTTAATGTATTGATATACAGAGTGTTGTTTCGAGTCAAAACATAGAATTGATGGATTATCATGCATAAAGTCAGCGCCTCCAAAACCTGCTTCTAGAATTGGTTCCAAAGGATGTAAAAATGCAGTAGTTACATACGTCTATAAGTCAACAAGCTATGAAGTTAGTACGACACTATATGCGCGATTAGTGAACCCTACTATTTATTAAATTTACTGTTTGGACCCTTACTTTGTGGAATCTACTCATATTTCTGTTATTAATTAAATTGTTTCTAATTTTACCCACTATTTATGGCCATTTGCACCGACTCACTGTTAAAAATATAACCCTTGCACCATGTCAACTATAGGTCGGCTTATGGCCGTTTGCGCGGGCATTTTAAGGGTCGCTTAAAGCATAAGGTTTCCTTAATTACTTGCACGGCAGTTTAAGTTCCACTTAAAGTAGCTAAAGTATTACTTAAAGTAAGCCGTCGATATTGGAGGCTAACAGGTCCTTAAATTTAAAGTTGTTATTTATAACCTCACTTTTAAACACATTCGTCACATTCACAGATTATATATGTCACATTCCAGGCTGTTTTTTGAAGAAATTTTTTTAGATGATTTAGACGTTGTTGAAATACTGGATTTTGGGTTTCCTAGACAATTTCGTACAAGAAGACATTATTTTGAAGAAATGGGCGATTTAAATTTTTTAAGAAGATTTCGGTTGTACAAGGTACAAGGAGACAGTTCTTGAAGTTCTTGCCCTAATCGAGCATCGTTTAGACTTTAGAGTATCCTACTGATCCGATGCCGAAAAATTTGATGATCGAACGCGTTTGGAGGACGTTTTTTCAGTATTCATCATGTGCTGCGATAATTTGATAAACAAAATGGTTAATGGTATAGAAATAAAGAAATTTTTGCTGCCAAGTGCAACTCGTAACAAAAATTACGTGACATTTACCTTTTTATAGGTTAGTTTTGGGTCGGGGAGCAAGTGCACTACTACCAATTTCATTTGAAATGACACGAAAAGTACTAAGCAATGCAACGTTGCCAGTGTGCTCCACCACTTTGCTAAGGATGGGTTTAAGTTCAGTCGGTGCAAATAATTACATTTTAATCATAACTTAATTTTTAAGTATTACTTAATTCAAGTAAAGCTTAAGGAAAGTCCGCACAAATGGCCATTAGCTAAGTAGCCATGCAGTTTGGCATTCCAAATTCTAGGAAATTTTCAGTTTTTAATTCAAGTGATTGGTAACAGTCTTTCGACTCCATATGCCATTATTGTCATTATTTGTTTATGGCATTCATAAAATACTTCAACCTAGAATTGTAACTGGGTTTGGAGAGAATGTTTTAAGTTACGATGCGGCCAAACTGCAGAGGGCACTGATCATCAACAATCGTAATGTCAAGATGTCAAAATGGAAGGAAAAATAAACAAACCACGTAAAAAACTTTGTTGTGTTCCGTTTTGCTGAGACAAAACAAGTACTTAACATCGGTTTCCAAAACGTGAACCTGAAGTATTTGACTCCTGGCTGACTGCATGCCTGCAAAACAAGTATACCAAAATTCCCGTGTTTGTGTTAGACACTTTAGTGATGACTGTAAAGTACCAGGAAAAAGAGGCTGAAAAGAAAAGCTGTTCTCACTTTATTCATTCCAGGTAATTACCTCAATTTAATATTAGGTGCAAGTCCATAGGTTAATTAATAATTAGGATTCTCATTTTATGGTGTAAAAAAGTAACCTAATACTATTTTAAGAGATGATATGAAGTAGGTATCCAAAATTCATGAATACTAACAAGGATTCAAAATTTGTTGATCCAATAATGAAAGCAGCAATATCAAATTTTGTTCTAAAAAAACGCTTTCAAAGGAGAAGACACTATAGAAATGAGTATAGGTACTCCATACTTTTGAAATAAATTAATGGGCTAATTGTCAGTTTAAATAATGAAATAATTGTCAGTTTTGACAGTACCTAATTGATAAATTATTCTTTGAAACTCATGTGGTATCTCCTTGTTGAAACATAAACAGTTACGTGAAGTTTTTACATAACTACTTTTCATAACTGATATATGAAGGTTATGAAAAATGTGACGTTACCTAACGTAAGGGAGTGACTTAAAGTGTCACATTTGATAGCGGAATTAGATAAAAATATTAACTTTAAGTGGCCCTTAACCCTAAGCTTCACTTAAAATAGTCGGTGCAAGTGGCCATTAATGAAAACATTATGAAAGGATACTTTGAGACAAACTATACTATAATGTAACGTAGTTATTTTCAATACGTTTAGCAATGTTGGTATGAGTTCGAAAGAAATAAAAAGGTTAAAGCGTTTATAAAATCCAGGTAGGTTGCAACGTTATCAGTAACGTGTACATTAAAATAAAACGTTAGTAGCAACGAACATAAATACGTAAATTAGTTCCTAAGGCGTTACCACGAATAACTGCACACTGGATGGTTTTCTGCATTCTACACTCTATCATTTCATTCTCACATTAATTCCGTGCAATAATTTTTGCATTTAGTCTGGTTAAATGGAATTTACAGTTTATACAAAGTATATGGCTTGACCTGTTTTTTTCTACTTGCGTGCGGAAAAGTTCACTTTTCCGCACACAATTTAGTTTGTAAAGTGCCACTTTTCCGCACTAGTATCAAAATATCAAAAAAAGTGTACACATTTGTCAAACAGTAACTTCTGTATACCAAATTTAGGGGAACGCGTCACCCCGACCGAATTTTATACGGGCTACAGTTTTCGGCGTTCTTCGGATACCATATTGGCAGATAGTGGAGAAGGTATTACCAGTATAAAAAGATTGGGAGGTTGGAAATCGACAGCCGTTGCTGAAGCGGGTATTTGGAAGAATCAATGGAAATGCGGAGAAAAATGTCTAGCAAAATATTATCCACCGATAAAGATCATGCATATGCGGGGCTACTTCTTCCAACAACAATTTTGTGACAACCAGTCTCTTGACACAAGAAATTGAAGCAGTAATAGATTTCACCAACCGATCTTATTGAACCAAAAAAAATTAGAAGCATCAACGATCAACTCAACTTACAGAATGCATCAAATTGCCAATTTACTATTAATATTGATTATAAGTAGTAGAATAGATTGTAGTTTCTCTTTATGCTTTGATAAAAATTAATTAAATTTCAATTTGATGTTTATTTTTATATGTTCCGCACGCTCGTAGAGAAAATAACGTTCCTAACTCGGGCGGAAAGTGTCTTTTCCTCACTTGATTGCTTGGCCGTGCGAAAAAGTGTAACTTTCCGCACTAGTTAGAAAATATAGTTTAATTTTGGGATTTCTGGAAAAATTTTAATGCAGTAAAACCTTTTGGTTTAACTATCAATATCTTGCAAATTAAAGTTATATGCAAAATGACATACGAGAATGACAAAAAAATAAACTGTCAAATTATTTCCACTGTAATGCTACTTTCTTGACAATTTTGACTGGACTATGATACTACCTATTTAAAAAGAAGTCATTTGGCGTACGTGCTGGAGTAATATACGAGGGCAGTTTGAAGAATAGTGACTTTTCAATGAAAAACTTAGTTTTTCCACTACTAGCCGTGAAGTTGACAATTATTGTTTCTTCTAGCCAGCTGAGAAGTTGAATTTCTCTATTCGTGGTTAAGAATTTTTTTCTATTATTATTAACCTAAGTTAATAATGGACAAATTTAAATATTTTGAGAATTCAGGGATAGCAGTTCAACAAAAACTTGTGCTACATAATTTTGTATACCCAGGAGATTTTCTTTAACATATCTGCTGCTTGAAATTACCTATCAACATAAAATTATGACCGATGACATAACCAGTACGTTCATAATATATCGAAAACTGACAGTGCAGTTGTCAGTCAGACGACGGAGTAAACGCTTTTCGTGGTGCGTTTGTGAATTATTTTCAAGTGGATATTGAGGTCTTTAAAACACGCGTGAGCAAGTGTTTTAGGGACCAGTTATCCACGAATCCTTTACGCTATTTTTTTTATTGGTGCACTTTAAAATTATAAATACTGGTATCTACACCATATTCACCATAAAACAAATAATAGAAAAGAGAAGATCAGAGAACCAAAATATATATCTGGCATTCATAGACCTAGAAAAAGCCTTCGACAAGGTACCAAGAACAGAGTTATGGGAGAGTCTGAAAAATAGAAATATCGATGGAAAAATCAAAAATATGATTAAAAACGAAATCAGAAGGTTTCAAAACAAAAGAGGGTTTGAGACAAGGCGGATCATTGAGCCCAATGCTTTTTAACATTTTCATGGACGACATCATTAAGGAATGTGATAGAAATAGCAAAAAAATGTGCATTTGCCGATGACATAATACTGATAGCTGAAAATGAAGAACGACTACAATATAATATAAAAATATAGAATGAAACACTGAAGAGAAAACAAATGAGAATAAACAAAGATAAAACCAAGGTGATGACCATAGGAGGCGTAGAAATAAATATAACGATAGATGATATAAAAATAGAACGAGTAAAAGATTTCAAATATCTAGGTGTAACGATAGACGAAAAGGGAAGACAAGAAGCAGAAATTAACAACAGAATCGAGAAAACCATAAAACTGTACTATACAATGAATAAGAACTTCATCAATAAAAGAGAAATTTCAAGACAGACAAAACTAATAATATTCAAAACAATATATAGACCAGTATTAACATATGGATGTGAATCCTGGATATTAACAAAAAAAATCAAAAGTAGAATACAAGCAACAGAAATGAAATACCTGAGGAGAGTTATAGGAGTGACAAGGAGAGACAAAATAAGAAATACACGAATAAGAGAAGAACTAGACATAGAAGACATTATTTCATTTATAGAACAAAAACAATTAGGATGGTGGGGACACATACAGAGAATGCCAAGCAATAGACCTGTGAAACAAATTTATGAAGCAAAAACACAAAACAAGAGAAGAAGAGGAAGACCTGAAAAAACCTGGAACGACATGATAGGAAAGATTCTACAAGAAAGAAATAAGCAATGGAATGAAGCAAAGACACTGACTAGAGACAGAAAAGAATGGAAAAAGTTCATGAAGCAACAATAAAATGATAACCCGACACCCTGAGGGTAAAAGGGCTCAAGATTATGTATATATATATATAACTGAAAGATGGGTGTGGAAAAGGTATAGGTATTTCAACCACTACGCAAGAGATTTATCTTGTTGTACATAGATGGCCGACCAAACTTTGCTGGTCTTTCTACCACCAAATCCACTCATGTCTTAATGACAACTAATGATATAAAATCAAAAAAAGATAGTTGAGTCGATATCTAATTTATTCAGTTCGCATCCTGAGACAGCTGTTTCGACCTCTTAGGTCTCATCAGTCAGGCTTTCGAACTGAGTAAACCAAAAATCAACAAGATAAATCTCTTGCGTAGTGGTTGAAATACCTATACCTTTTCCACACCCATCTTTCAGTTTTGTATTGTAGATGGCGACACCTATGCCTTAGGTGTATCGCCGTGATCTTTGATCATGAGAGTCGAGTTGATTTTTGGTTTACTCAGTTCGAAAGCCTGACTGATGAGACCTAAGAGGTCGAAACAGCTGTCTCAGGATGCGAACTGAATAAATTAGATATCGACTCAACTATCTTTTTTTGATTTTATATATATATATATATATAAAATCAAATGAACTAATGATGTAAAATGGTTGAAGTTGTGATGCTACGTACCTATACCTTGCGTTTTCATGGAAATGAGAAAAACATAGACTAATTTGCATTTTCTCTTCAAGATTTATTAATTCAAATACCATTTTCTCCGATTTGAAAAATCGAAATATTAATATCTCAAACAATATCAACTGTACTTTCCATTTTCATTAAAACAATTGAAATTGTTAAGTATTGTCCGAATAAAGGTTTTGACGTTACAAAGTACTCCTGTCAGATTAATAATAAAAATTGTCATTTAGACTTCGTTTCTCGTTGATGTTGCCTTGGTAACTTTAAAAAACGCGCGTGTTAGAAAGTTCGATTTAAACACGCTGATTCGTGCTTTAAATAGGTAAAATGGTTCAACAATAAAAAAATTGTATATTATACACCGTGGTGTTGAAGACAGTCACTTTATAAAGATTAAAACCACTTACAAATCATTACATATGAAGAAGAACATTCAGGATAATATTTACGTGAATTTTTTTAGGTTTTCTTAATTGCTTTTTTGCCTAAAAGATTGTGTTCAATCAATACTCGAACAGTTTTCTTTAAATGAGTATTAAACTACGTTATCTGTCAGTTTTTATGTACAATTTTGACAGATGACATCTGAAACATGTCGGAAACTAACAATATTCGATTAATCACTTTTGGCTGCTAGTAGCAGCTGGTAGTGACCGAATTCCGTTCGTTTATTGCCGGGCGTGACGCCTAGTCTTACCTTCCCCTTGCCCCTTGAACACATACCGAAAAGTATGAGCTTCAAGCCACGGACATTAAATATTTGACGTTTGTCCGGTTTGACGTTTATTTAAAGATTAAGATTGTGCCGATTACGATTTAAACCTTACTAAAAATATCTAAATATGCAAAATTATATTATCAAAAACATTATAATTGAAAACTGTTCTTCTAACAACACAGGAAATTCATTGGCATTGGCACATGACAAGTGGTCTTGAGGATCCTAAAAAATCGTGTTCGTTTTGCTTAAAAGTCGTGACGATAAAGGCGTCACGCACAAGTGCTTGAAGCCCAAATAAACGAAAGCAACAAATGTAGTCAACTTCTGAAAAGTCACTTTTCCGTCAAACCGCCCTCGTATTTTAAGAAAAATTGAAATACCATTTACATTCTCTTAGAGAATATCATTTGGAATGTGGTTTTTCGAACAATTTAATATATGAGAATAGTTATGTAGGACGGTAATGGCTAAGAACTATTTCTTACATTACAGTTAGTTGATAATTTTTATTTATGATATAACAAATGTTTTAGTTATCAAATAAAAAATTCCTGTATATATACAGCGTGTCCCGGAATTTCATGATTTTATATATCCCCAAGTAATTGTACAATATTAACTTTAAAATATTCCGATTTAAATTAAGTAGCTGTAGCTTTAATAAAATGTTAATATTCAGAGTGTTGAAACCACACTTTCAACAATTTGTATATTTCTGTATATTCTTTTATTTCTGTTCCAAACTTCTACAGGCGCGCCACTGCCTCCAAAGAATTCTAAGTTAAAGTAGGCGTGGCCAAACAAATATTGTGTGCAGTTCTCCCTCGTTACTTGCGAGGTTAATTATAGTGGCAATAGATTCGAAATTGATCGGTCATTCAGTTAAGACCTACAATTTCCTCTCCCGGTATAAAACCAAAATTTTACGACCAAATGGGCCAATTTCCATAGTACATAATTTTGATTGATTTAATTTCTTCAACCATAAGTGAATTTCTCTAGAAAACTAAAGCTGCTTCTTTGAGAACTTACAAGGACTCAGACGGAAGAACTTTTCAAAGGAAATAATACAACTATAACAATTACTCCAACCCTCCCCCACTATTCAAACTAGTAGATACGATGCTTCTGGAGTGGTGGTAGATATCATAGATAAAATGTTTATTTTCCCTTCCCCTTCTTGGAAACCATGGAAAAAGGCGAATTATATGATTTTTACACAATTAAAAAATATATCAGCTATAATAATATACAGGGTGTTTTTTAATTCATGCGACAAAATTCAGGTGATTGTTCGTATGAAATTAAGGTGGGTCTTCACTATAATAATTTTTTCTCAGCCCACCCCTTTCCGAGATATCTCTCTTAAAACGTGGTGACTTACCAGAATTCCAAGTTTCTACCATCACTGAAATCATAGAAAAAAAAAGCCCAATTTTAGTCACACCACATCTCGGAAATGGGTGGGCCGAGGAAATTTTGTTATAGGAGAGACCCAGCCGTCCCTTAGCTGGGGAACCACCTCAGCCTCCTGGGCTTATTGTGGATACTCCTAGTGTTCTGACTACAACCTATTCAGCCAATCCGTTCCCTTCCAGTGTTTATTATGTTGTTCTTTCACCCACCCTTTTAACCATCATCTCGTTAAGCATCTGGGGATGCTCACAGCAGGTTCGGGTCCGTTCATCAGGGTTGACGATCCTGCTCTTGAGAGATCGTCAGCTTTTTCATTGCCAGCGATTCCTTTGTGACCTGGGACCCACGCCAGTGTTACACTGTTCCGAGTCGCCAGTCTTCTAAGTTCTTCGCCGCATTACCATACTAGCCGAAATGTCACCCTATAGCTCTGAAGTGCTTTAAGGGCAGCTTGACTGTCACTGTAGATCCTGATCTGCCTTTTGTTGTAGGCTCTCATATTATTTGCCCTTGCAAAGACCCATCTTAATGTCATACTAGCAATCACCTCCTTAATTTAATCGCATGAATTTAGAAACATCCTGTATATATAATAATAATAGTTAATATGGTTTGATTAGAAGTGTAGATATTTTAGATTTGGAATCATTTTCCCCAATAGAACCTAACAGCATTTAAAAAAAAAATTTACTAACCCATTAAAAAGTGAATCTTTGTCCTTGACTCATTTACACGGTATTTGTACAAAGTGTTTTTTAAATGCGGTAGTTTCCCCTACTCGAAACCCGGCGTACCGCTAAAAATGTTGAAATCGTGCAATGTTTGACAAATAAATATATAAGCGGGTTTCTTGCAAAACTTTTAAAGAATTCCTTGCACAAGCATTATGAAAAAAAATTAGCCAGTTTCAGCATTACTATCATACCAATGATATTAATAATATCAGTAAAGTTTTTACCATCTACCTTATTTTTCAATTTGCATGATTAAATTCGATGTAAACAATCAGGGGTGTAGTGAAAAATAATTTTCTGGAGGAAATATAATTGTTCAAGTAAAAGGTCCTGTTTTAAAGAATACTGTGGGGGTATCTACGTTAAAACTAAAATTATGGTTAATATTTGTATAAATACCTACATAGAAACTTTAATTTTAGAGTTTATCGAGTTATTATTACTTGTAAATTCATTTGCTGAACTCACAAACAAACAGATGACTGCTAATTTGTAAACAAAACGAAACTAACGACATGGTGGCAGAGAAATATACTCATTTGGACATTTGATTTGATGTTACGGAGTGTTTTTTAGTCAGTCGAATGTGTATAATATCAAAAAGCTTCTTCCGGTACCAATACTTTTGTACGGTATCACTTTTTTCGTCATTTTTTTTAAGATCTGATAACTAGAAAGCCGTCCGAAATAGTATATTGTGTCACAAGGGCAGAAATGTAACGAAAAACTTTGAATCAATGAATTTTTGAAAAGACAAGCTCTATTAGCCTTGAACAGACATGTTGGATCAGAGCTAGTATTAGAGTGCCATCAAGATTCAGCAAACGCCCTGGTAAATAACAGTACCATCCTGAGGTGGGTTAAAAGGCACGACAGAAGTAAAGGTATAGAGCGTCATCGTTTGTGACTTATATCCGGGTTTTCGGTATGTCGTTTATTTTATTTGCTATTTTGACATATAGCTAACCTTAAATTTGATAAATAAAATCATCAGGATCGTATCTAACTTTCAAAATACTGATGTTTTTCCGTGTATTTAGGCATATTTTTGTATTGTTTCTATAAATATAACAATATGATTATTATTCACTTTTCATCAATAATCATTGTCAGTAAACAACAAAGTATCATTTTAGATACAAATTTGAAGAGGTTATGCTTGAACACGGACATTACGTTTTGCGACTTCCACCCTACCATCCGGATTTGAGTCCCATTGAACTCATTTGGGCAACTGTCAAAAACAATGTATCCCAAAAAAGATTGTAACTTTCTAGTTGGAAGATGTGAGGAAACTGGCGGAACACGAGTTTGATCAAATCATTTGCGAGGAATGGCAAAAGTAATAAAAAAATTATTTGTTGATTTTTGTTGTTGTTATAACATCAGAATTGGAATCGTCCAGTATAAAAAAATATTTTTTATTTATTTATAGAAAGAATCCCCCATTGTCAAATCAGCTTCCGATGACACACTTTCATTGTTAATAATGTTCAGATACCGTAACGCCCACAAAAATGTTAATAAATTGTTTTAAACTCTCTAAATTAGATTATGGGCATCTCTTTTAAAAAGTAACAGCGGATAATAATTAATTAATTTCAATCGAAAGTATACAACGTATTTTATACACAATTCAGATCTTTTTTACAGCAAGAATCTTCTTGCAACTATCGAACCACCCCTGTACAGTTTTAAAATCCTTAAAATTATTATGGAGGCCGTTTTCACCATCAAGTTTCATGCGGAAAACAAATAGAATAAACTGGATAATCCCGAGGATAATCCACGCTACAGAGGACAGAGGAAAATCTTCACGAAATTAGAACAATCAACTTGAAGACAGTTGGCAAATAAAGGACCATTCCGATGGCTACGTCGCTCCAGTCCAGGGTTTATAGTCCATTTTTTTATCAATGAGAGAGTATTAAAATAATAAAGCATTCGTAATCCATAGACTTCTTTTGGCAGACAGTTTAAATATTTTTATTCGATAGATTACTCCTTGTTAAAAATTTTCAGATTTTTAATTTAACCGGTTTTTCCATAATATCTAATGTGCCATCAAAAAAAATACCCTGTATATATACGTATCGCTATATACAATATGTCTCCCTAAGTTGGAATCACATGAAAAACATTTTTATTATTGATTTTAGGAAAAAAGTTATTCTCCATAAAAAGTTCTGAATTATTTAAAACCACACAGCAGTCATCCAATATCAAATTTTTTAGTCGTATACGAGGTTTGTCAAAAAATATTGGTTTCACTCAAGAGTAAAGTACCTTTAAATTTGACAATATCGAAAAATGTTTTTTTTTTATTTCAAAAACATTTATTTACCCCGCATCAACTTCTATGAGTTATTAGCGGGGGAGACAATACAATTTTATGGTAATAGTTATAATTTTACAATTTCATAATATAAGAATAAAAGGTATAAATAATTATATAGCAGTTTTTGTAAATTTTTGATTTTAGTTTAATGTATTTTAAAAATTGAATAGATGAGGCTTTTACTTGATGTAGATCCATAGTAAGTTATGAAATCAAACAATTTTATTTTGTTAAATCTACATTATATTTAAACTTAAAGTGACGCGTTTCGCTAACACAGTAGCTTTTTCAAACGAATGGAGGTATAATGAGAAATTTTCAATTCATACAGTACCTTAATACTAAATTATACGGATATTTAACAATAAAATTATAATCTATTTACAAGGAAATGAAATGAATTTGTCTAAATATGGGATTAACTAAAGTATTTAAAGGCTTATTTTTTCGTTCATTCATTTCTACATCCATGACCTCATTTCCTCCAATATATGCTTCCTCATGATTTTCAGCTTCAACTATTTCAGTTATCTCCACATTCGTTTCCACAGTATAATTTTGATTTTCCCCTATCTATAATAATATTATGAGTTTAAGTTATGCAATCAAACAATTTTATTTTGTTAAATCTACATTTTTACCTAGAAAGATTCCTGTAGGATGGTTGTGAATGAGTTTCCAGGTAAACTTGTTAAATATTTTAGTTAATCCCATATTTAGACAAATTCATTTCATTTCCTGTAAATAGATTATAATTTTATTGTTAAATATCCGTATAATTTAGTATTAAGGCACTATATAAATAGAAAGTTTCTCATTATACCTCCATTCGTTTGAAAAAGCTACTGTGTTAGCGAAACGCGTCACTTTAAGTTTAAATATAATGTAGATTTTACAAAATAAAATTGTTTGATTTCATAACTTAATGTATTTTAGATTGCCAAGGACTTCATTTTCATTCGATGAAAGTATACTTTTTAGGTTGGATCTTAATTTGTTAGTTTTTCTTGCTGTGTCATATATTGGACATATGGTGACCATTTTGACAGGTGGGTGCGTGGGTGGCATAAGTGTGTGTGCCGGATACGCAGTCTATTTAGTAAAACTTGATCTCTTCTTTTGTAGGAAGTAGGGAGAACTGTTGTAACTTGTGGTTTGATTTCTTTTAATTTGTCATTTGTTCTATGCCAAATAAACTGTCATTGTTGATCTATCAACGTTTTGATTGTGGATTTGTGATCTATATGTGGATATTTTTCTAGCATAGGTGCATTGATAGTTGGATATTGACAAGCTAGGCGGTCAACTTCTTCATTCTCTGGTATTGCCATATGTGACGGTACCCATAGTAAGGATATATTCTTATGTTATAAATAAAAGTTGATCACAATTGAAAACTACGATTAAATATGTAATTACATTCTTTTAAATTGAAACTTCAGATTATTTTATTTTTTACTTATTTTATTTGGAATTAACATTTATCTCTTGTGATTACGAAACACATGATAATCTTCTAGGTTTTCCATGTTTTTTAATAACTTTGCATTTAAAACGCGGAATAAATGCATATTCATTTATTTTTCAAATACTAAAATATATTCAAACACTAAGTTATAAAATTAACATCATATTAATTGTTAGAAACAAACTAGTTTAATTTTTACTCATTCCTGTCTGAATAGCCAACGAGTGAACATCGTTAACTGCTACT
>CAJUYH010002446.1:40059-66327 GCA_910591685.1 Galerucella tenella
CCTCTAACTCATGGACAAAAAAGGGCCATATCAACTGATAGCAATGTCGATACCCCTCTTCAACTCACACCAGAAATCACACCTGAATCAACAATAAATCAAATGCTTCCCCCTTCACTTACTAATCCTAGTACCTCTGCTAAACATCTAAAGAAAAAATCCAAAACAATCTCTGATCATTATAAATTAACACCCAGCACTCAAAAGGCAATACACGCTATTTACGAAAAAAATCCCTCAGATCTCACTCTTACAGAAACCCAATTCACAGCTTTCTTAGAAAATACACATGGAAATGTAGACCCTCTCAAAGAAGCTCTAGTATTCACCTCTAACACCCAAGGGTTACTGAATGACATATCGCTTCTTTATTCCGAAACGAAGGAAAGGTCCCTCAAAAACCGCCTTACAAGAATTAGGAAAAAAATCAAAAAACAGACAAATCCTGAAGACTCTGATGATATAAGCGTTTCCTTTGAATATCAAACTGACGAAGAATACAATACGCAACAATCCGAATACCTGCAAAAATCCTCACAGCCACCCTTATCACCCCTAAGTCTAGTGCCACCTTCAAATTAATTCAATGGAACTGCGATGGATTCTTTCCTCGATTAGAAAGAATCCAACAACTAGTTGTTGATGAACAGCCTGAAATATTATGCCTTCAAGAAACCAACACCAAAATATCCAAGCTCCCCAAATTAAAAAACTTTGAAGCATATCACTTTATCCGCACCGACTGTATTCGTGCCAGTGGCGGCACATCAATCTTTATTTCAAGCGAACTATTTTCGTCGCACCTCCCACTTACAACAGATCTTGAAGCTATTGCCATAACTACTTGGTGCCCTAATAAGCTCACTATTTGCAGCATATATATTCCACCTGACTACCCACTTAAAGATACAGAGCTATTAAACCTTATCTACCAACTTCCCACCCCATATGTTCTAGTAGGTGATTTCAATGCCCACAACACCATGTGGGGATCCAACTATACATTCGGTAAAGGTAAAACTATTGAAAGAGTAATTGATTGCACAGGTTCCTGTCTACTGAATACAGGCTCCAGTACACATTTCAACTTTTCATCCGGAACTTTCTCCTCAATAGATCTGAGCTTCAGAGACCCTAAATCAGCTACTCTACTAACTTGGGAAGTTGCCGATGACCTTTACGACAGCAATCACTATCCTATCTTCTTATCGTCCAATAAACCAAATACTCAACAAAGTTCAACCAGGACCTACTGGCGCCTAAACAATGCTGACTGGACCAGTTACACAACTGAAACAGATACCACTTTATCCACCCTCTCGTTCTCTGACAATACAGACAATAACTTGTCGTTAATTACAAGCGCCTTACTTTCAGCTGCCAATACGCACATTGGAAAAAATGTTATTTCATACAAACGGAAAACAGTTCCCTGGTGGAATACCTCTTGTCAAATTACTGTAGATGAACAAAAGTTGGCACTTAAAAATTATCGAATAAACAAAAGCCAAGAAAATCTTTTAAAACTGAAAAAAGCCAGAGCCAAGACTCGATATACCATAAAACAAAGTAAAAAATCTTCTTGGAGAAACTATGTGTCCTCAATCAACGAAAATACTAATCCCACTGTTCTATGGAAAAAAATTAGACAAATTCAAGGAAACAATAACAGTCTCAAAATAGCCAATCTTATCTCTAACAACACTGTAATTAGTGAGAATCAAGAAATTGGTGAAACTCTGGCCAGACATTTTTTTGAGAAATTCAGAAGCAAAATCAACCCCAACCTAATTGAACCATTGATTGCCACACCTCCTATACTTTCTACCATAACAACCCAAGACATCACTTATCTAAACTCTTCATTCTCTCACACAGAACTAACTTCGGCCATTCAATCCTCCAAGAACAATGCTTCTGGTCCTGACGATATTCCCTATATCTTTATAAAAAAACTATCCTTGGAAGGCCAACGAAAACTTCTAGAAATGTACAACTTATTTTGGACTTCCAACACTTTCCCCAACCAGTGGCGAACCTCAGTCATAATTCCCATTAAAAAACCAAATCAAGCTGTTACCTCGCCCAGTGCATACAGACCAATATCATTAACATGTACCATGTGCAAGATCTTTGAAAAAATGATTAATAAAAGGCTTTTATGGTACTTTGACAAACATAATATAATTTCTAAAGAACAGTCAGGCTTCAGAAGAAATCGCTCAGTCCATGACAACCAAGTACTTCTTCAAACTCATATTTCCGATGCATTGAACAAGAAACAAGAATGTATTGCCGCTGTTTTTGACATTGAAGGTGCATTTGATACCATAAGCAGACACTCTATACTGAACAAACTTACCCTTCATAACATCAATGGCAACATATTTCAGTTTATCCAGAATTTTCTATTATCAAGATCATACAGAGTCTCAGTTAATGGCATTTTCTCATCATCTTACATCCAATCGGATGGGGTTCCACAGGGCTCGGTGTTAAGCCCTACACTATTCAATTTAGCGATAAATGATTTATGCTCTAATCTTCCTTCACCAATTAGACACGTGATATATGCAGATGACCTAGTTGTATACTGCCACGGACGTTCTGTCTCTACCACATCGGAACTAATTCAATCTGCTGTCGATACCCTTGGCAACAGAACTAACCACCTAGGTGTATCTTTATCCTACACAAAATCAAAAATCATTAAATTCAGCCGACGTCGTCCCTCCCCATCTCCTCATATTATGATTAATAACATATGTATCCCCCTAGTTGGCCACTGCAAAATACTCGGTATTACATATGATTCACGACTCACCTGGAAGCAACACCTACTAGAATTAAAAGGTGAGTGCAGTAAGAGGCTCAACATAATTAAAACCCTCTCACATTTTCATTGGGGTGCCGACGAAAATTCCCTACTTAAAATATATAGATCACTTATACGTTCCAAACTAGATTATGGTTGCTTCATATATATGTCAGCTTCCAAAACATACCTTGACCTCCTAAACCCAATACATAATACAGCTCTACGTCTATGCCTAGGAGCCTTTCGATCAAGCCCTGTTGAAAACCTTTATTGTGAAGCCAATGAACCTCCCCTTTGGTTAAGACGACAACAGCTACTACTCTCTTACGCAGCCTCCGTATCCTCGAACCCCCGTAATCCTGTATGCCCCCTTTTTACAACTCCGACATCCATATCACACAACGTATATCCATTATCTATTAAACCCATTCCATTAGCGCTTGCACAGCTTCATAATGATATTAATTTACTGCAAACAACTCCTCTCCCACTACCCCAGACTCCTCCTTGGGTCATTACCAAACCTCAGCTCAACACATCACTCACACTATACGACAAACACATATCACCAAGGGAACTCATAATGAAAGCTTTCAATAACATCATACTGAAAAATAAATTCGATCTAGTTCTATATACTGATGCCTCAAAAAATGAAACAGGAGTAGGCTGCTCTGTTACAACGTCCCATTCTCATATTCATTCCTCCCTTATCCCTCTTTTATGCAGCGTTCATACTGGCGAATTATTTAGCATACTTCAAGCCCTTAAACACATCAGTTCAACAAATAAGCATGTAGCTATATGCACAGACTCACTAGCCTCAATCCAGACTATCCAAAATATATTTACCCAACACCCAATTGCCCAAAACATCCAAGATACATACCACCAACTTAACACTTCCCAAAATATATCAGTTACTATAATTTGGCTACCATCACACATTGGTATAGCAGGCAATGAACTCGCAGATCATTACGCTAAAATTGCCTCAACATCCACTGAAATTACTGACAATATCCAAATATGTAACGACTTGAAGGCCCACATCAAAACACGAACGAAAATTATATGGCAACAGCACTGGGATACAAACCGTTCATTTTTACACGAAATACAACCGTCAATCAATAGCCCTCTTCCTGCTCCTACAGTACTTTCAAGGCGAGATCTAGTCATAATAAGAAGACTACGCATCGGACATTCGAAGTTAACGCATGGATACCTAATGACGTCCAGCAACCGAACCTTTTGTCAAGTCTGTCAAACGCATTTGACAATAAGACACATTTTGTCTGATTGTCACCAATTCTCAGCCAGGAGACAACATTATCACCTCTCATCAAGCCTACGATATATGCTAAATAATCCTGAGCAAATTAACAACATACTACAATTTCTCAAAGATGTGCAGCTTTACAGCAAAATTTAATGAAAACTTCATATATATTTAATCTTATTGTACTTCATTTAGCAATGTAATCGTTTTTGTGCAAGTGGCCATAGTAGCCGAGCACGTTAATTTTTAATAAAAAAAAAAAAAAAAAGATAGAGTTAAAAAAGAACAACTATCCAATATTATATACAAAATTCCTTGTAAAGATTGTGAACAAAATTACATAGGACATACTGCAAGACACCTAAAGGACCGTATAACTTCACATAGAAGCGATTGCAAACGATACGTAAATCGATGTGCATTAGCCCAACATGCCCATAATACCGGACATAGTATAGACTTTGAGAACAGTGTAGTACTTGACAAATGTAAAAACTATACAGAACGACTTTTTATTGAAATGACTAGAATATCACAGGAAGAACATCCAATGAATACTAAGAGCGATACTGACGGACTCAATTTAATTTACTCAAATCTCATAGACCTAGACTTGAAACTAAAAAAGAAAAGATATCATGATCATTCTGTAACTAATACTAGTCCAAACATCGACACAGAAACTGACATCAATCAATAAACTAACGGACAATTAAATACCACCTTTAAAATTGCTATTTACCAACACAAATTTATAAACATTTTATTTGTCATTTTCAATTTTGACATTAGTTTGGTGAAATAATCAAAATTTAGAAGTGTTTTTAGGAAAGTATTCTGTATTTTTTATATAATGGAGTTTTTAGATTTTATTTTTTAATCACAAGTTTTGTTCTGATGAAGTTGACGAAGCGCAACGAAAGCTCAACAAAATAAAGTGTGTACTTTAAAATAAGTATTTTTCTCTAAAAAAACCACTAAATATAATCACAGTTATATATATATATATATTTGTATGGATATAGATGGGTAAAAGGAAGACATCTCGTGAATTATTGTGATAACTGCATTATCAGAAATTACGGAATATTCGTTTTTCAAACACGCGTACATACTTAAAACGACGCGTTGCCACTGAACATGTTAATCTTTATTTTTAAATTCGGTCCTATCATCAGTATCATTTATTGCTAAGTCACTTGTATGTGGCGCCAAATTATTAGATACATCACGTTGAACTGTCGTTTTACATGGTCTCAAAAATGCCATTTTAATTAATAACAAATAAATTATATTTATAAAACTTACACTTACGTCTAGGAACAAATAAATATTATATTAATATAAATTCACTCTTACCACTTAATCAACCAACCTTACTAAACCAACAAATAGATATTATATTAATCATATTTCCTTACAACACAATTAAATTAAATATTTATATCTATAACTTATATATCTATAAATAATGAAATTTAAAACATTAATAGAAAAAAAATAAACGAAAAATATAATTCCGAATAGTTTTCAGTTGTAACAAATGAAGAAAAAATTTCTTTTTTTGGATCGTTTTCTATAAAGGTAATTTTGTTCTTTTTTTTTAATGTCTTGGGAAATTAAACCACAATATTTTTGAATTCTTTATTTCAACGTTTCGGTAGCGTTCCAGCTACCGTTGTCAAGAAAAAATGAGTAGAAATTAATTTTTTATCCCTAACTGACACAACAGAAAAAATTTCAAAAATATTGTGGTTTAATTTCCCAAGAAATTAAAAAAAAAAGAATGAATAATATACCACAAGGAACATACAGAAGATAAGGTAATTTTGATTTCAAACATTCCATTTTTATGCGCCATTCGCTTCTCTCGTTGGTGTAATGCAGTGTGACTTACTAGCCCCTACACGCTTATTGATCTTAGCCTCAAGTTCTATCGTAGTAAATCAGTATACATGTGGTTCCGTGTACGACAAAACAAAAGTAAATCAAATTTGATATGCGTATTTGTATGTTGTTAAGTATTTGAAAAATATATATATTGAGAATACAATACAAAAACGACAACAATAGCCTAACAAACCGACACAGTTCTGGTCCTATAAAAAATTATGTTTATTGTTATGTTCATATAGAAATATCACAATATAAAAAAAATCACCTCTACTCGGAATTGAACCTCAAATTAAATAAATGACATTTAACATAACGCTTTTAGTTAACACTCGATATTACGCCTCATAAAATTTTCATACAGCAGGTTAAAAATGAAAATCAATGAAAAGCCAATGATGAATGACTTTGACAACACTGCATTACGGTGTATCGAGGATATAAGGCACAGACCAAATACAATCAAATTGAAGCTCTGTTCCAACTGCAATCAGAAATGATCAGAAAATAGCCGCTCATTGCAAACAGTGAAAGAATTATGGAAAGTAAACTCATATGCTATGACCAGTTACTCTCTGATCATTTATGACAGTTGATGGTTACAGTTAGAACAGACCCATAATAGAGGCAGACAGAGACAAATAATGCTAGGGGTCAGTAGGCCATAGGACAGCCAACTAGTCTTGGACATAGGGCCACCAACTGACAACTGGACACTAATGACAGTCACCCTATGATATTACAATTATTTGGATAGATTTGCAATTTGGTTGTTTTGTATTAATTTAATGATCCTTTTTATTATAAACACAAAACAGTGATATATAGCTTTTAAAATACCTAAGTGTTTGAAAAAATGTAGAAGAAAGCAACAAATCAAAAGAGCTTAGTTAGTTGGGTAACCAATAAAGATAATCTCCTCCTCCTCCCCTCAAATATGATCAAAATAATTATCAAGAACCACAAGGTGTCTAAAGAATGCTTGTTTATCATCAGATTCATCTGGGTGATTCTCAATGAAGTCAGTTGGACTTGCCCTATTAATATGTTGATGTTGGTTTCAAAATACCAGGAAATATATAGAAATCTATTTAATATGATTTTGATAGGTGATATTGTCAGAGCCAACATTATTATTAATTGATTGAGATATATCTGAAAGGATTTCATCTCTTAGTGTTCTGCTCCAATGATATGGATAGATAGGTTATAACAATTGATTTTTTTCAAAATTAGTCAAAAACATTTGAGCTCTTGGACCTTAGTTCACTGGACCCTTGGTTCTGATGACAAATTATGTGTTAGATGAAATTTTTTTGTTGAGAATAGAAATGAAGAGTAGCAAGGCACTATGTAAAATCTATTTGAAAAATCTAAATGTTTCCAACAAATTAACAGATGGTTGACAAATGATTGAGGTAGAATACATTTTGTAAATGTCAATAAATATAATGATTAACTGGTGAAAGATATAAACATACCTTCATCTATTGCTCCAACTAATGGACCCATCTTTAAAGCTGTTTACACTTAACTGACATAATTTTTTTTCGTTTTATGTAATTCCTCCAGTATGAACAAGGTGTAAAAACCAACTAATACTAATCCACATTGTGACCTTCAGAACTCGAATATTTCTTATCATTATGTTGCAGCAAATGTGTTTTAAGATAAAAAAATTATTATGGAATGTGGATTAACTCCTACCACAGACATTAGATACAAAATTTATTGTTTACCCAAAAAAAATTTACATAAGTATGACAATAATTTTTTTTATGTTTCATGACCATGAGTATCCAGATTCATGACCAACCACAGAAATAACATAACACTAAAAGCTGCTTTCTTGTCATGGATACGTAAGTGTTCTGTGGAATACTACACTAAAAACTAAAACTAACTAAGAAAGAAAATACTACGATTTGCTCGGCAACTTTACATAAGCTTCAAATTAAGATCGTAGCGTCGCTAAGCTACTTCTTAGTACATTGTTGTATAAGTAACACAGGATATAATATAATATATAACATACAGAAGATAATATGTTCTTTTCAGTGTATATTTTCCTTTATGCTTATCACCGTAGATAACCTGCTTATAATCAGATTACCTCTGTGGTAACCACAACAAGTAACCACCATAGACAAAATAAAATTATATTATATTTCTCTATGGTAACCACTCTAACTATCCACAGTTTATCTATGGCTACAACAGCACTATCCTTGGGTAGATTATCCCTCAAGAAACAGCCCATGACAGGAAGAAGAAAGAGAAATCCACTGAAGTCTTAACCCAAGAATTTTTTTTACTCAACGCTATAAGTAATATAAATGTGATAGTTCCTATGCTTAACAGTAGTGCAGCTTTGTTTAAGGAAGATATCTATTCTAGAGGTAGGGAAATACTGCAAAGAGCAAGACTTGTCTCCCCACATATGTAAAACTGGGTAAATTATCCCTCAGGATATAGCCCAAAAAAGAAAGAAGAAGAAGAACCTAACGACCTAACCTAACACTTTTTTTATGGTTAAGGTTATGGTAAAGGTTAAAGCATCTTAAAATTTTATTAAATATGTAGTACTGATAATGTGATAGTACATTTATTAATACCATGGAGAAAACACATAACAGTTTAAAAGTGAACGAGAATAATGAATTTTTTGAACTGAAGATGAAAATCAAACAAGAGGCATTCTTCCCAAAACCTAGTAGAGAAACTTATGTGCTGTTAAATGATTCTAAGTTATCAGAAAATGAACATTTTAATACACTAAAGATCCCTTTGGAGAATATTAAAACAGAAATTGATGATCCTATACAGCCTAAAATTGAAACTGTTGAAAGTGAATATTTTGAACAAGCTTCCAATAATAATGATCAGTTAAAGCTACATTCCCAGCTCGTTCAGCATAGAAATATGCTATATATTTGCCCAATATGTAGAAAAAGTAAGTAACTATAAAAATGGGTACCTACATTTAATGGTGTTCAGATGATAGCTCTAAAGCAATATACAGAACTGGGCACTCTGGAAACTTGGGAAATACCACAAGTATCTTTCAAGCAGAAATTCATGACCAATTCATTATTGATCAAATATATAGAAGTCAAAGGATTATCCTCATGTGGGATAGTCAAGTAGCCATCAAATAACTTATAAACTAGTATGGGAGTTACCAAAAAACTAATTAACTAGTGGCTCCAGGACAAACTGGAATGTGAGGAAATTAGACAGCAGATAAAACAGCCAAAAGACAGACTGATTCAATCTTTTGTCAGTGAAGTGAAGATAATCAAACATACTACTGGGAAATTTAAATCAAGTGAGGAAAAATGAATTTCTAAGCCAATGTAAGACTGCACTAAAAGCTTTGATGGGTTTCTTAATCTCAATAAGCTCAAACTTGTAGAATAAGGCAAATGTGAATTATATGGAATGAAAGAAGAAACCTTCTTCCCCATACTTGCAAATTGCATAGCAATACGGTAATACGGATTGCTAGGGCACAACACCTGAGAGACTGCTGGATAGAAGGACACTCGGGTACAAGGTGGCACAAAATATCTTTTGATCTCCAGTGAACATCACATACAACTTTATCAACTGATGACATTTAATTATTCTCAAATTATACCTAGATTGAATTGTTCCAATATGTCATCATCATTTCTAGATTTATTAATTATTAACACATTTAATTTATGTATCAATACAAGTTTTCATTTTAGGCTTTTCATCATCTGGTAAGAGAAAAAAGCACTTCATATCCCACTTCTGTAAGTATTATTTTTCAATTTTCTATTTGATTCTATAAGACAGCTTTGTTTACGCCAATTAATCTATTGAGAATATGCAGAGGAATGTAGACATATACAATATTATACTATTTGGAGTATATGAAGAAAAAATAGCAAAAATATACTTAGCATTCCTTTGAAAAAAAAACTATGTTTTTATTGAAAATCCACACAAAAGAAACATTCTGTTGAAAATTAGATTCAAATATCTTCTGTAATGAGAGAATAATTCAACATTTTTGATCTTCTAGACAAACTAAATAGTATTTTAAGTATTAAGAACGGTAATAATTGTTTACCAGTAGACAGCAATGTTTGGAGGCTGAGCATAGTGAAGCCACCAATTTTGCTGGAGACCGGTATTACCCTTAATGTTCGAGATGCTTATACCATTTTTTGCGCGATCGTACCTATTGAAATAAATTTCGAATAAAATAATTTAAATTTCTTCGAAATGAACGAAATGTCAAAAGTGACATTTATACTTCTCGATCAGTTTAAAATATAATTTGCATTGTGGTGAAATTGTTTTCATGCTATTTATTACTTTTTATATTGTTCTGTTCGATTCTGTTCATTGAAAAAATATCAATCTTCTTATTTTTTTTTGTTCCTTTTGTATAATGAATGAAGTAATATATTATTTAGGACCACTTAAATGTATGTAGAGCTAAGACGTAATTTACTTACCGACGTCTGAACGTGTTAGACTTAGGAACCAGTAAACACAACCTACCGTCCTGTCAACTGATGCTGTAAATAAACAAAGATCGATCGCGCAAAAAAGGGTTTAAGGAGCCCAACAAAAAATTTCTAATTTGTCTATACTTATATTTAAAACAATAATTATTTTATTTTCATCTGACCACCATCACTTGTAAATTTATAACTACATGAATTGTTTGAATTCAAGTCAAAAAGCACAAAACTCCTAATCTCACCTCTTCATGCTTTTTTCTATGTTAAATAGGGACAATCAATAAGTGTATTAAAAAGGGCAATTGATTATTGAAACTGCTAATTGCTGTTTCAATACACATGTTAGTAATAACATTTTTCTGTCTAATACCTCAGTAAAAAGTAGCTTATTCCAACAGCTTATAACTTTTATATGACTCATAATACAAACATGAAGTTTTAGTGTATGTTTGGTTGCCTATATACAATTGTTTACTAATACAAGATTATCCAATAAATGGTTTATGAATAAATAATTCAAATGTTATACCTATTTAGCTTTTTCTTTGCAGATTTGCCTTCAAGTACTAAAAGAAAAAAGAATTACCTTGGACGGTGCCTGTTTATTTGTATGTTTTGTGGAAAGTTTTGCATACGAAAAGATGAAATATCCATACACTGCATGAATTATAAAACAAAAATACCAACAATACCCAAAAAGATACAGAAAAATAGTATTTGTTGCAGTAGAAGTAATGAAACAATCTCACAATTTAGTACAATTAAAAATGAAATAGACTTTGATTATAACAATATTTCCATAAAACAAGAACTACAAGAATTTGTACCAGCTCAACAACCAAAATGTGAAGTATGTCTTAGAGAATTTAAATCTAAAACAGGTTTAAACAAACACCTTTGTCATGGAATAAATCACAAGTGTCCAATATGTCAGAAAATTTGCACTAGCTCATCCGATCTAAAACGTCATCAACGCACCCATTCTTCATTAAAATTGTTTAAATGTCAACTTTGCTTAAAATATTACAAAACAAAGGCAAGCTTAAATATTCACATTTCTTTACATTGCAAAAGAAAATTTTTCAGATGTGACCATTGTCACAAAAGATATTCTTCTGAAACCCTATTACATAGTCATCAATGTAATCCAAGGTCTTTTAATTGCAATATTTGTGGTAAACATGTTAGTAATAAATCAGGTCTAGTTTCACATATCACTACTCACTCTCAAGAGAGACCATACAAATGTGAAATGTGTCCTAAAATGTTTAAATATCCACAAGATTTAAAGCGACATCTTCTCTTTCATACAGGTGAAAAGCCCTTTGAATGTAATGTTTGTCAAAAGCGATTTAGAATCAAACAACATTTAACTCGCCATATGCTCTGCCATGACGTCGAAAAACAGTTTAAATGTGAAATTTGTTCAAAAATGTTTACACAAAAATCTGGCCTGATGTATCATGTACGCCGACATAACAGCGATACTCCGTTTAAATGCGATATTTGCTCCAAAGAATTCACAGAGAAGAAAATCTTGGACTATCATGCTCTCAGTCATATTGAGGTTAAACCGTTTCAGTGCGAAGTCTGTTCCAAAGGGTTCAAACAGAAACAGGATTTAAAAAGACATTCACGTATCCACACAGGAGAGAAATCTGTTACTTGTGCAATTTGCGGAAAGTATTTTACTCGTAAAGAACATCTTAATGTTCATTTGCGTACTCATACAGGTGAAAAACCATATCTGTGTTACATGTGCCCAAAACAATTTTCAAGGCGTCAAAATTTAGTTGCTCATTTGCGCAAACATACAAAAAAAATTCCTGGGTGAAGGTATGAAATCAGAACCCTCCGAAAAGATGACTTTGTTTAAGTTTTTAAAGAAATATTAATTTCTGTCTGATGTTTCCAAATTTTGAAAAATAAAAAATACTATTTAATTTTTTTTATTAATTACGTTTCCTAGTAGTTACAAGTATATGCAACGTGGAAATCCTCAGTCTGTGTAGGCGATTTAGATTCATTTTGATGAGGTGGCTAATTCCCAGTTTTATTGTGATCCTCTGAATCAAGACAATATTCTGCAGCCTATTTAATGTAGCCAATCGGCATGGAGAACTCTTTAGTTCTAGTAGTTACAGGGGGAACCATATGGGAGAAGTTGATAATTACGGAATTAATTTAACTAATGGGCGACGACCCAGCACTGTAGTGGAACGCGTTTGATGCGATAATTACAGTCAAGCAAGGTCGGACATGGTTAGTACTTGGATGGGTTACCAAGCCAGGGAAAACCACCGTATAGGGCCCGTGCAGCCTGCAGCGGACTAGCATATCACAGCTCGCAGGCATTATACCAATGAACACGAGGTATAATGTAGATATGCCGTCTTTCGGAGGAGACGTAAAACCGAGGTCCCAAGTCCATTTATGTTGGGCTCGTTAAAGAACGCTACCACTGGTGGGTTCGCCAAAATTTCCGGCTAGGAGTAGAGTGCTCCCGGCTTCGGTGATTAGCCTCAGTCGCAGAAATAGACCGACGTTAAATAACAGAATTAAAAAAAAAGTTTACTAATAATAAAAATAGCAGTAAAAATGAAGACTGCGACAGTAGAATGAACATTGAAGTTGCCAATTCGTATGATATAAATTTAATTTCACTTTCTCAGATGACTCAAAATTTTCAAAAACATTTTGATTGTGTTTAAGTTTAATAATTATAATAATAAACGTCATTTATTGGTACAACCAAATGGCCATCGACCGAGGTCCTTCAGCCAGAGTTTGAGTTCATTTTCTTTGTTTGGTGCTTTCTTCATCAGTTATTGGCTTGGGTATTTTAAAAACTATTTGACTGTTTATAATAAGAATATTTAAATCAATACTAAACAACCAAATAAAAATATCTTTGAAGATTGTTAATCTTCAAGACAACTATCATTAGTGTCAACTTATCAATCGGTGCACATACCTATGTGTGTTTATAGGTATGATTAAACCAATACAAATTACAAATCTAGAATCTATCCAAATAATTGTTCATCCACAGGGCGACTGTCAACTTGTCAGTTGGTGTACATAAGTTGCCTATAAACTATTGAAGGTCATCTGACCCCGCCATATTGCGTGTCATCGTGCCTACCATATACAGTGAAACCTGGATAAGCGAGAGTTCAAGGGAGCACAATCTCATTCTCGCTTATAGAGGTTTCTCACTAACCCGAGTTTCTCGCTAATGCAGGTACATGGGTAGCGTTTCTCTCTTATAGGGGTACGCAGCAATAACAAGTCACAGCAAGTACGAATGTAGTAAATAAATACAATAACAATGGTAGGAAGTTCCACGAAAGTTAAGAATGAGTCATAAAATAGCACATGTTAAATTTGTAAATAAAGCTCGACTGTCGCTTATAGAGGTATAGATAAGTAGCAGTCTCACTTACGGAGGTCTATGAGGGAAAAACGACTCTCTCTTACAGAGGTTTCTGTTTCTCGCTAATAGAGGTTTTGGGAGCTTAAAATGACGGGTCCTGACTATTACTCTCACTTATAGAGTTTTCTCACTTATCCAGTTCTCACTTATCCAGGTTTGACTGCATATGGTTACCATTGTTCAGTGTTTTCATCTTATTTTTGGTGCTTATGGTAGTTTTTCATCGAAGTTTCGTGTAATTTTATTTATAAAAGAAAGACAATTATAAGTGTGCATTGTGTTTTAAGTTATTAGATCTTCAGCAACGTAAGTTAACAGCAATAACTTTAAATTAATAAAAGTCATGTAACATTGTATGGTCTTTTATTGAATTCTGGGTCAATGTGAATGTATGTATGTATTTTGGGGTGACATTGGCTGAAACCTGAAAGATCTATTGTGCCCTCCTTGCTTCTACTTAGTTTCTGAGTAGAGTCTCAGAAACTAGTATAGCTCCTTTAGTCCCATTTCCTGGAGGAATTTTAGGATATCTGCAGGCTTCAACTTAGGTAAATGTTCCTCTTCTATCCAGTAATCTCCCAGATGCTGTGCTCTAGGATTCTGAAGTGCTGTACAGTTGGAAAGTATGTGGATGGAGGTTTCTTCTTCCATTCCACAAAATCTGCATTCTTCTTCCTCCCGTTAGCATCCTTGTTAGAAGTCTCTGCGCAGTTTTACTTTGACTTATGCATTCATTTGATCTCAACAGGTTTTGTAGTCACCCATAAAAGAGTCTTTGTTTGTATAGACCCTACTAGATCTTTTCAATGGTCAGATCTTCTCTTTTTCTTTCTTTCTTCTCTCTGCTAGTTCATCTGCTATTTCATTTCCTTCTATTCCAGTGTGTCCTGGAATCCTTAGTAAGGCGACTATATTGTTCTCGCCTAGTTCATTGAGTTTGTCTAGGCATTCCCACAACATTTTGGAAAGCTCAGTGCTTTAATGACTGCCTGACTATCCGACATTATGAAACTGGGCGCACTTTCTTATGGCGTGGATTTCCGCTTGAGAGATACTTGGGGTTTTTCCCAAGTTTTCAGAGTATTTGGTTCCTGACCCGAACACTCCTATCCCAATTCCTTCTATTGCTTTTGAGCAGTCTGTGTACCATTGAATGGCATTATTTCCAAGTCTGGTAGTGGTAGTTGGATCCTATTCCTATTTGTGGCTTAATTCCGTAACGAGTTTCTTTGAAAAGTTTTACTTTTTCATCATACCGTCTTGTGGCATGTCCCAGGTTGTCTGATTTCTAAGAAGTGAGGAGGTGGTTTTCTTAATGATTCCCTCTACTTTAGTCTGTATCTTGTTCTTTCTGCAACACTTTCCACCACCATATGTAGAGGGGTGAGGTTGCGAGAATCACTTCCATAGCTGCCGTTGGGCATGTTCTCATTGCTTCTGTGATGCATATACAGGCTAGTCTTTGAATTTTGGAGAGGTTTTCTCTCGTCGTCAATAGGCTAGTTCTACGACTCCATGCAATGGCTCCATAAGTGATGATTGGTCTCACTATGGCAGTGAACATCCAGCTTAGGATTTTTGGGTTGCAGTCCCAGTTCATCCTTCCTGCCAGATTCCTGCACACCATTAGAGCCATTTTGCCTTGTGTGTAATCTCCTTTACTTGTTTGTTCTACAGGAGTTTACTGTCTAGATTCAAACCTAGATACTTTGACTTCCTGTCTCCATTCAATCTCGTTCCTTCAAGTTTTATGGTTTTGAGGTCGAGTTTTCTTTTCTTAGTAAAGACTATCAAGATGGATTAAGTGAGGTTGATGCTAAGTGCCACTTGCCTACACCAGCTATTTGTATAGTTCAGACCCTTTCGTACAATATCACAAAGGATGTCTTTGAATTTCCCCCTGGCTGTTATGAGAAAATCGGCGTCATATCCTTGGCAGGATACTCCGAGATCCGTCAAACCACACAGGAGTTCGTCAACCGTCAGACTCCACATTAATGAGGATGCTACTCCTCCGTGTGGGCATCCTCTAGTAGTGCAGATGGAGACAATGTCTTTGCTCGTTCTCGTCTCTGCTACTCTTGTGGTGAGCGCAGTTCCGACATCCATTTGGATGTTGTGCTGTCTACACCTCTTCTGCATGTTTAATGCTCTTTTGACAGCCTCATGTGGAGTATTGTCAAAAGCTCCTATGTCCAAACATGCACATACTACAGTTTCTTGGTTGTCTAGAGCACCTCCGATATCCTCCGTCAGTTGTACCAGTGCAGTCTCCGTAGATCTGAGGCCCGGTAAGCATGCTGACTTGGGTATGGAGAGGTAGTCTCTCTAGGATTTTCGTTCTAATATGGTTGTCAATAGCTTTTCCCATCGTTTTGAGCACAAACGATGCTAGACTAATAATTGGTCTGAAGGATTTGGGGTTTGTTGTGTCCCTTTTTCCAGTTTTTGGAATGAAGGTTACTATTTCCCATCTCCAAGCTTCAGGTATATAACCCAGTTCTCAGCTGCTTCGACTAACTCTAACCAGATGCGGTAGAATTTCGTCTTGTCCTTGCTGGAGCAATGCTGGGAAAATTCCACCTGCTTCCGGCTCCTTGAAAGGTGAAAAGGTGCTCAATGCTCATTCCAACCTATCGTTACTACAAATGTGTTTGGACATTGTAATACTTTCTCTCGAAGGCCTATTATGAACCATGTTCGAGAGGATTATCTCCCCTATTTGGGTTACTCCCAGGAAAATGAGTTTCTAGTAAGAGTCAAACTCTTTCCCCCTCATTTTCGGTATATTTTCCGTCTGGCTCACTCAAAGCCATATCTGTGTTGACCCTGCTTTTCGCCATAACTTTGTGAAGTCTTGCCGCAGCAGGTGTTGTGTCTATATCTTCACAGAATTTTCTGAAGCTATTACTTTTAGCTTTTCATGTAGTAAGTGTTTCTCACCTCGGTGTATCTTTGCCAGTTTCCGGTGAGTTTTGCTTTATTAAAAAGGTTCCGGGTTTGAGATCTTAGTTCTGACAGATATGTTTGTTCCACCAGGGTGCATCTTTGCTGCTTCGTTGTTTTTGAAGAAGGCAGCTCGATTCAAACGCATCGATTATTGCCCTGTCCAGATCCTTAAGCTCATTTTCCAGGTCGAGATGGTGCTTAGCCCTTCCTTTCCTCTGGATATGTGCTAGATTTCTTTTCAGACAGGTGTTATAGTTGTCCCAATCTGTTTTTCTTGGTATTCTCCAGAGGCTTACCTCAGATGCCTAGTTCTAACTTAAATGTTATGATACTATGATCGGAGAGAGATGGTTCACCCGATACTCTCCAATCTTTTACTATATGTTTTAGAGCCTGTGTTGCCAGTGTGACATCTAAAACTTCTTGCCTTACCCTTGTTACAAATGTGGGGATATTCCCTATATTGTGGGTCAATGTGAAGCTTATACTTCTCTATTTATTTTTGTATTTTCCATTTTGCCAGATGCCTGGAGGAAACATATTATGTAGTGTTGCTATTTGCAAAAGTAACTCTAAGAAGGCCAAATAAACTGGTGTTGACATTATGTAAATAGTGAAGTTGGATAAACTCAAAAGGGGCAAAATAAATCTTTTAGGTCTCAGCGTTGAGTGAATTTTCACACAACGGTCTCAGTGAATGTCACCCCAATATACATATAGGTACATATACATGGATAAATTCAAGTATTTATTTATATGTATTATTCTCACATGCCATATCGAATCCTCTTTCCCTAATCCTGCTCTTCATTTCGCCACTTACCTCCATCTATTATCTCCACCATATTTTCCCAATACACCGCCTCTCCTAGTTCATTTTCCAACTTCATCGTTATTTTATCATCTAAACACATGTCCCACATCATCCTCCACTTCACACCTCTGGCACACTCCAGTCCCTCTTTCCCCAATCTTGTGGAGGTAACCCACTCTCGATCCATGTTCTGTGAGCACCTGCGTCAAGAAGTAGTTCACCTCCCCGAATTTCCGGTCCACCCAATATCTCCTGCTCCCAATCGCTCCTTTCAGCGCGCCCTCATACTCATCCCACCTTCTCTCCATTTCCTTATCTATCCGTCCCTGTTCTTCCTCTTTGGTCGCACCCCTCCAGCGTTTCTGTCTGGCTCTAGCTATCACTTTCAATGGATAGGACCTTGACAGCACCGCTGCTGCCAGTCCACCTACTGTCCTGTACCCCTGCCACTACCTACCACAGCAATACTATTTAATATTTATGTATTTTCGTTATTTGAAATAATAGCAAGTACTCGTTAAGTTGCGAAGGAAAAAAGGGATTGCAATCCCGGAAGGTTTTCGCTATCCCGGGAATAGTTTTAAAGTAGTCAGAGGCTAGGAGTCAGGTAATCTGGTCCCCGCTACCTACGTTAATACTCTGGTACTCTGGCCCTAAATTAATCCGACCAGTAATTTCGCCCCCGTAATGAAAATACAATTGAATGTTGTTCTTAGAATTGAGGTAATGCAGGTTCTTGATAAAAATAACAACCCCTTGAATTATCAGATTTGTAATCATTTATTGAAGTGAATTTGAGCTGAAAGTGTTGAAAAATAGCATTATGAAAGTAGAAATTATTGAAAGTATTCGTGGCAAAAATTTACTTGTTATCGATAACTACAAGTATAGTTTACATAAAAAATTGAAAACTACAGACGAAACTTGTTGGAAATGTACCAACAGAAAGTGCAAAGCATGTGTTTATACACTCGGTGAATGTTGTGCAATTTGTGTAAACAAATCTTCGTCGGAACACTGCCATCCTGCAGATATTTCTACCTTGAATAGGCAAATAGTTTCTGCTTCCTGCAAAAGAAAAGCTGTTGAAGATGTTTCCGAAAAACCATAAAAAAGTATTCGCTCAGCATTGAAAGAAAATCTACCAGCAACAATGACAACTCAAGATGTCGAGTACATAAGAAAAAATATTTATAATAGTCGACGTAAGTTAATACCCGCTCTTCCCACGAATATTAACGACGTACATCAAGTATTCAATTGGAAAAAGCACTGGAAAAATCAGAACGCATCTACGTTGACGGTACATTTGTTTTCTGTACCAAATATTTTTGTCAAATGTTCACTATTCATGGTTTTTTAAGCGGACATTACATACCACTGTTGGTTTGTCTTTTATCAAACAAGACATCCGAGACGTACAAAAAACTATTTCTAATGATTCTGGATAAGTGTTCCGAAATCAATATTGTTTTAGCAATCAATCAAGTTGTGTGCGATTTTGAGATGGGTATTCATAAAGCGGTTCGGGAAGTGTGGCCTTCCGCCGAAATAATTGGTTGCCGGTTCCATCTTGCCCAGGTATGGTTTCGAAAAATTAAATCAATTGGCCTACTTTCGGAATACAATGACGCGAACAGTGATATAGGCCGTTGGTTACGTTCAACTTTTGGTCTAACTTATTTGGATCCTGATGAAGTCGGTGAAAGACAAGGTTGGAAAAGTATTCAGATTATTCGATCGAAAACTATATTGATGACCAATCTCATTTCCCGCCGACAATGTGGGCCAAAAATTCAGAAGATCTAACTCTGATAACAAATGCGTGCGAAGCTTTTCATCAAAATTTCAATGACTCTTTCTACAAAGCACATCCTAATTTAATAACATTTCTTGAAAAATTGTATGAATTTCAAATTGAAACTTATGTTAAATTGCAAAGTTCACATTTAAAACCTAAAGTTAGAGACGTTAGTGTTAGAAATCGCCAGAAATTTATTGAAAATATCATTGAGAGATACCAAAGCGGTGAGATAGACAGACTTTATTTTCTAGCATGTGTATCATTCAAATGTATCAAATTTTGACATTTATTAAATAGTAAGGAAATAAAAACTAATAATTGTTGTTTTATTTCTCTCTATTATTTAGATACTAGTCTTTGCGTTATAGTTGTCAAAGTACCCCTTAAGTACTTAGCGTACTTATACACAACTTAGAGAAACTTTATAGGAATATGTTTATTCTATAGGGACCAGATTATTTGTACGGAATATTATACCTGCCGGCCACGGGGACCAAATTACCTCCTAAATATCTGTGAAGTCATATTTGGGGACCAAATTACCAACTCCGAGAGGCTAATTACAGATTTATGCCAAGAATAAATCTTCATTCAACAAGTCTATTTCTCAAGAAATGATATTAGTAAGTTTGAATTAGGCAGGCACGATGACGTATTCCTGCACATTTTAATCGAGCTTCTGATTTGCTGAAAATTAGTAGGCAAACTGTGTACTTTAGGAACTTTTAAGTTTGTGGTGGACATGGCGGCGTCCAATGATCGGATAACCTAAAAATATCAAGCTGTCATGAGTTAAATCTGCTTTATCTGCTATAACCACAAACCTACAGAACATAAAATTGACCATATAGAGTTCATCAATCAAAGTATAATTGAAAATAATGCAAGATTTATGAATCTATAGTTAAATTTGAACGAATGGTTGAAAATTAGACAATCTGTTAACACCATTTTACTATTCTCTATGTATAATACGCTTTGAAATAACGAAAAACTCTTTGGACACCATATCTATTAAAATTTAAATCCTAATCTTGACTATGTATGTATAGATTTTTAACCATTTCTTATAAAATTTACCCTTAATGAATTTTAAAATAAAACATGTACTATTCTCAACATTTATTAACTTCCATATAATTGAGGTATACATAAATATAATACAAAAAACTACAAAACCAAAAGCTATAACTACGTAGGTAGGTATTTTTTAGATTACCAATGAAATGTTTTATACCCTGCACATAATAATGTCAATCATTTTCAAGTTAGGGCTCGTTATTTCTTGAAAATGATTGACAATCTTTAAAAATAAATATACCTATCTATCTATCTACAACATTGTAACAGTAATTCTAATATTTTAACATACATATTTTACAGAGTGGAATAAAATTGTCATGCGACCAAAGAAAAGATATTTGTTGTAATTTTATATAATGAATATTAAATGGTAATACTATGGGACTCTTTATTATTCATTTAGGTTCCAGTTGTTACATAATATTGTGAAATAATTATTTCAAACAAGCTTGGATTATATTTGATTTCAATGGATTTTCTTCAGTATTGTATTTTTTACATTTTTTAAATTGAATGTTTTGGTGAGTTCGTGTTTTTTTGTTTCCATCATTGTAATTCTGGAACTGGTTCTTGGAACATCCAAATGGAATTTATCCATTCTCTAGATTTATATAAATCAAGTAAGATGTATAATCATATACAATAAGTAAAGATGAGTGTGTAGGAGGACGGAATTATTGCACCAGGTGACTATCTCTATGTTTTTTTATACGGAGGGTAGCTCGGAGCTTCAGAAGGCATTGGAAGAATTTTTAGTATTGTGAACGACTTCAAAAGTAAGAACAAAGAATCTCTTTGTTAATTTTATAAATTAACAAAAAGGATAATGACTACACCAAAAGAAACAGAGAAGATTCCTGTAACAACAAAAGTATTAAAAAAAATTGAATATGATAAGGCGCAACTGAGCTATCAACCTTTTGTTCTGTATAAATACGACGTATAAATACGTCGACTGAAGAAAAAATACTCAAGATGCAAATCAACTTCAGCGATGGAAAAATATCATTCAGAAAAAGAAGAGAGCAGTCCAAAGGAAGCTAGACTATGCTCTAGTCATTTCATTTTGAATGAAATACTGGTTGGGACAGGTGAAGAAAAATGTATTGATAAGTATTTCTATTATTGGGTACTCGAAAATTTTAATATGATTATTTAGTCAATTTTAGCCATTCCTCCCATAGTACGGCACTGTTGCTGGAGGCTGTGATAGTTGCTATTTATATTGCTATCCTTGTTTTGAAATGAGAGAATCTACTTACATACACATTCATCTAATCTGTTATTGGCCATTTGCGCGGACTTTTCCTAAGCTTTACTTAAATTAAGTAATGCTTGAAAATTAAGGTATTATTAAAATGTAATTATTTGCACCGACTCAACTTAAACCCATTCTTAGCAAAGTGGTGGAAAACACCGGCAACGTTGCATTGCTTAGTACTTTTCGTGTCATTTCAAATGAAATTGGTACTAGTGCACTTGCCCCCCGACCCAAAACTAACCAAAAAGTAAATGTCACGTGAATCTGTGACGTAAATGTTTGTTACGATTTGCACTTGGCAGCAAAAATTTTATTTCTTAACCCTTAACTCTAAACGATGCTCGATTAGGGCAAGAACTTCAAGAACTCTCACCTTGTGCAACCAAAATCTTTTTAAAAAAATTTAAATCGTTCATTTCTTCAAAATAATGTCTTCTTGTACGAAATCGTCTATGAAACCCAAAATCCAATATTTCAAGAATGTCTGAATCATCTTTAAGAAACATATCTATGATCAGCCTAGAATGTGACATATTATATAATCTGAATGTAACAAACGTGTTTAAAAGTGAGGTTATAAATAGCAACTTTGAATTTAAGGACCTGTTAAGCCTCCAATATCGACGGCTTACTTTAAGTAATACTTTAGCTACTTTAAGTGAAACTTAAACTGTCGTGCAAGTGATTAAGGAAACCTTATGCTTTAAGCGACCCTTAAAATACCCGCGCAAACGGCTATAAATGATCGAAGGCTACAATCACATGAGCACTAGTGCCATCTGATGGTTGAATGCAAAGCCAAATCGTAGCATTAACGTGTACATCTTGTCAGTTGGTTACTTATCTCTGGCACAGGTGAGTATTCAACTGACAACTGACTTTGTCAATGACACGCACAAAGGTTCAGAGCTGCACAGTTTTTTGGAGAAGCCTTTATACGATTTCAAAGTAGTCACTTTTGTTTGAAGCTGTTTTTTATGGTTGACAGTGTTTTTAGCTCTTTATGTTTAGGGTATATATAGGGTGAATAGTTTTTTCTTACAAGAAAGTTTTCAGAAAAAAATTTTTTTTAATCACCCTATTCTACCTATAAGGTTCGTTCCTATACTGTGCTATAAGTATACAGGGTGTCCCCGGAGTTCGTATCAATAACTTGGGAGGTGATAGAAAGGCTAAAAATAATGATGGTATTTCAAATAAAATGTTTTCTTTACACCCTTCGTTAACGAACTAAAGGTCTCTAAAGTTGGGAATGAAAAATGGTTTTTTATTTACAATTATCAAATGGCTTATTGGAAATTGGTAATATTTTAACCGTTAATAAACACCATAATTGCACACTTTTTGGCATGATTTACAAGTCTACAACATACTTGTGAACTCAGGTACCGAATAATTTAAATGGTGGATGCACCATTTTTTTGCAAGTAAAACTTATTTCAGTTATAAATACAATAATTGGCTTTTGTGAACATTTTCAGAGATATCAAGTCTTCTTGTGACATTTCGATAACATTAACGGTTTAAGAGATACGGGCAATTTTATGTCGCACTGCACACCTATTGGCGCATTCACATTTATTTTGAATGTACGATTACAGGACGCATCCTGTATTATTAGCAAATTATTGATAAATTGGTGCAGTCTACATTTATAAATATAAACTTTTAAACTGCTTGACTATAAAGAACTTTATTGAAAACGAACATTACTTTAATAAAAGTGAAAATATCAACAAAACCCTGAAAAATGAATAACTACATTACATTAGCAGATTAGAAAAAACGAGTAACCAAGTAATTAACGACATCAAAAAAGTCAAAACGGTTCAAAAAAATTACACCAATTTCTTAATAATTTGTTAATAATACAGGATGCTTCCTGCAATCGTACTTTCAGAATAAATGTGAATGCGCCAATAGGTGTGCAGTGCGACATAAAATTGCCCGTATCTCTTAAACCGTTAATGTTATCGAAATGTCACAAAAGGACTTGATATCTCTAAAAATGTGCACAAAAGTCAATTGTTGCATTTATAACTGAAAAAAGTTTTACTTACCAAAAAAATGGCGCATCCACCATTTAACTTAGTCGGTACCTTAGTTCACAAGTATGTTGTAGACTTGTATATCACGACAAAAAGTATGCAATTATGGTGTTTATTAACGGTTAAAATATTACCAATTTCCAATCAGCCATTTGATAATTGTAAATAAAAAACCATTTTTCATTCCCAACTTTAGAGCCCTATAGTTCGTTAACGAAGGGCGTAAAGAAAAAATTTTATATGAAATACCATCATTATTTTTGTCTTTCTATCATCTCCCAAGTTTTTGGTACGAGCTCCTGGGACACCCGTATAATTAATATGACGATAACTATTTTTGACCTACACGTGAATCTCTTCTTTGGCAACTCTGATTTTTTTAATAGGTACACACCATTGTATATCAGATCTATTTACAGAAAAACACAATGTATAAATATACAGAATGTACAAAATATAATTAAGTCCAATTATTAAGCGTCATATATTTTCATTATTTGAGTGTTCTACATTTTTACAAAACAGTTTCGTTAGTACAAGTTCTAGGACCGTTCACGATGGAATACTTGGAAGAACCGTTTCTGGCATTTCCAATGTCCTTGATGAATAGGTCTTTGAAAGTTTCCCTAAATTGTCTGGACATACCGCAGTATATCGCGAAATTTATGGGATAACTTAATGTGATGAAAAAATTCGTGAACAAAATTAATGTATTGGCTACATCGTAGTCCAGAAACTCGAAAACTGTGCTGGATATTATATGCAAGATAGTTACCACTACTAAAGGTATTTCCACTACCAGAAACACCGTTACGACTACTATAAGCATGAGCGTTGTACAGTTTGAATCTCTTAATTTTTTACATTCATTCTTTTGACTCTTTTTGGATGATAACAGTATGTCCCTTCTTTTTTGGGCTTCTCTTAGAGCTTTAAATAAAAGTAAATTCAGGATAACTAAGGATATGCATGGAAGTAAATGAACAAATAATATCCGGAACATGAAGTAGGTCACAAAATAAACGTCTTCGTTGAGATATTCGTTTATCCATTCGGCTCGTCTTCTGATGCATATTGGCGTGGTGATGTTATTCCATGGGATGTCAACCTAAAACGAAATCATATATTTTATTATTTGCAAGTATTACATTATTGTCAAAACATATCATTGTCCTTTTCGATCACAGTGTCCTAAATTTAGTGGAGTTGTCGATTTGCCCAGTCGGGTTAGCTCAAAACCGGGCCAAGATTTACAAAAATTTTTAGCAGCGACTTTCCTCCGGAATTCGTTGGGTGGGGTCACTAGTAGTCTAAATTCAAAAAGTTGGGGTACCAGACTTGTTGCTTCATCTTGATTTAAAGAATTATTTCTTGTCTCTTGAATAGCTCGCTTATTTTCAATTTTACACGGAAAATTAAATTTCCTACAATTTTGGTTTTCGAATAACTTATGCCACAACTGCAACGGAGAAACGTGCGAAAACGTTGTTTCAATTTAAGAGCTGCTGGATGAAGATGACCTTGGTAGTGACAAAAACCGTTTTGAACAAGTCACCCCCGACTTTCATGAGCTTACGGACAAATTCTTCGACAATTACGAGGAAGAATCGAACGAGGAAAGCTTGGCGGAACCATCGGCTTAACGTTCCATACAGACGTAATTGAAATTAAGAAAGACTTATAAAAGTGCACTGAAAAGAATATAAAATGCATTTTTTCAATTGTAAAAATTATACTGTTCGATAAACTGATTATTTACACCTCTCTTTTCCTTTAGCGTGAACGTGCGTCCCAAAAATAATGAACTTTAGAAAAAATCCGAATCATAATTGTACCAAATAACATTTTTAACACATCAGCAACAGAAAAACAGCCGTGCTTCGTTGGGAGGCTGGAAGTGATTCACCCCTAATCTCTCATACAAGTCTCTGTAGAGTGGTTGTCCTAACCAACACGGCGCTTCCCAATGGCTGATAGGGTGTCTCCAGAGGGAGTTGGTGGTCAGGGGACTCGTGCTCTTCGAGTTGTAAGGGCCTCCATTACCGACAACCCTCGGGATAAGCATTAAATAAGGCTCCAGTATGGGAACCCGAATAGTTGCTCGCGGATCAAAGAGAATAGAGTAGTAAACCTCGATAAAAAAAACCAGCAGCATAGGGAGGCAGCTTTGTTGTGTGATTGTAGGCAGCGGCAGCCACTGCGTCCGGAGGCAACCGTGGCAAAAGCCTATAGTCCAAGTGCCAGAGCCAAAAAAACTGTTTCAATTTCTAAAGGCTGGTTTTGGGCACAATAGACCTTTTAGGTCTCAGTGAATGTCACCCCAAAAATCACAAAGGCTGGTTTTTTGTTAAATCGTTGTAGCCGATGGGTACACAAAC
>CAJUYH010002447.1:2344-39955 GCA_910591685.1 Galerucella tenella
GGGGGGGGGAGGAGAGCAAGAGGATGAATATTATGAGAGTTGTGTTGAGACGATTGCGATGAGTATTACTATCTTGGTTGGTACTACTTGGTCTAAAATTCCCCATGCGTATCGTTCGGTTATATTGCGGTTAGTGGTGGTGGTAGTGGTGGCACAGAAAATATACTAGACGAACCAATGGTGATATTTTTTTCCCTTCAGGTTTGTATAAAAGGATCGAAAGAAAAAAAAAAAAAGAAAACAGATTACTTATTTTAAAAATTGTAAAACAAGTTGGAGACATTTTTTTTTTTTTTTTGTAATTGCATGGCAGTGGATTTTATATGATGGGGATGCAATTTCTTTTTTACGACAATAAAAATAAAGATTTTCCAATATATACATACATATATATATATATATATGTAGATGATACCATATTACAATCGTAATTTGAAATATATAGATTCCCTTCGCGCTCCATAAGTGCACTATCATAAAAAACGAGCTCGTATAAAATGACGATGGCTATAAAATGACATTCCATAAATCGCGAATGTATTCGTATTTACCAATATATATATATCTTTCATTTTGCCAATAAATGACGAAAAGTTTAACATGGAAAATGATCTCTTGCGAAACCTGTCGCAAATAGTATATCGCAATAAAATTCAACGCAATCCGTTTTATTATTATTATTTTTTCATTTAATTCCCTCGTTTTTTTTTTTATTTCTAATTGCAAGCAAAACCAACTACGGGATCATCCATCACTCGGATAAAGCATTAGGGATTTTTATTCCAATTAAAATGAAAACAATAAAAAAAAAAAAGAAAAAAACCCGATCACGATCAATCACACGTGTGTAATGTGGAACTTTTTTCAATTATTATCAAAGAAAAGGAGGAAAAAAAAAAAATAATAATAATAATAATAATAATAATAAGGTAAATAAAAAATAAAATAAAAGGTGACATTGTGACAGATGTTCTTTTTTCAATTATTTTGATTCCATCACTTCCACGTGTAATCATTTAAATCTAACGATAGCTCATGTTTTTATCGAATATCATTTCATAAAAACAAAATAAATAATTTATTATTATTATTTTTGTTTTTTAATGCTTCTTCACTGTTTCTTCCTCTCTCTCACTGTCTTTCCACGTATATGTATCAACTGGATGGTAAATGACCACCGAATCATTTTAAAACGACCGCAGTGGAAGAACTACAGTGAATCCCGGATTTATATAAATCGCATCGATCCAACCTACGTGTACGTGCACATCATACCAAGCCCACAAAATGACGGGTAATTTTTCCCAGTGCACACATACACACACATATATATATACAAACTCGCACTGAGCATATCATCCTTTCGTCTCTCATCCTGCTACATTCCTCAACTCCTATCCCCGCACCTTATCCCTGCACGCTTTGAACATCACGACCATAATAAAAAAAAAAAGAAAAAAAAAAAAATAGAATAAGTGCAATAAAATATTGGACTTTAACAAACCTACACTGAAGGTTCGGACGAGAACGCAGAAAAAAAAAATAAAATAAAAAAAAACCAATTTCCTTATATAAAATTTTATCAGTTGTAACATATATATATATATAATCGAGATAAATAAAATTTCACAGCTCCAGAATATTTTCATTTATATCATCACTATTCTGCTATTTGTGAGAAAAAAAAAAGAATTGACATGCGATGTATACAAATATAATAATAAAAGTATAAAAAAAAAGAAAAAAAAAAGGAAATTATATGAACAATAAAAATTTCTAAATCAAGTCACTTACATTTCTCGTTCTCATGACCATTTCCTGCTTCACTGGGTCCACTTCACTTCGTTCACTGGCGTAATGCTCCTTTGCGTGTCCAATTATCTAAAAAAAAAAAAAACAAGATAGTAAGGGAGAGAGGAAGATAGATATCAAACATTTGCTTCAACTTTATTTAATAATTCATAATAATTTATTTGCTATGAGCAAAGAAAAAAAAAAAAAAAACGTCGAAACGAAACGCGATGGAAAAATGTAGTAATAAATATGAAAATATAATTTTTATTTCATCATGAATACACACAAAGATCTTTGAAAATATCCAATAAACACTGCAATATTGCAGCATCCATAATTATAATTGCTGTTCACACAAACAAAATAATCAATGAATGCGATGCTAATTGATTGGGTGCATGGTAGCGAATATTAAATTGAAAATGGATCAACTCCAGTGGAAAATTAAAAAGCTAATACTCAAATATTTTCATTATAACGAAAAGTTTTTTGTATATTTATAAATAAATTTAATTAGTCTATCAATTTCGTTTAATTGAACAATGCGAATAATTTTATCTATGCAATCAATTGTGCAGTCATCATATATATATATATAATTCGTAAGCATTTCAAATGTATAATAAAATAAATATTAGCCATGTTATCAGGTATGTATATGTGAATAATTCACGTCGTATTTCATTATTCATATTTCAATTACACGAGGATAAAGTGGAATCATGAAACAATGTTCGTCATTGAGATTAATTAATTAAAGCTCATATTTCGCATACATATTTAATAATAATCATTGCTGATACGTAATTATATGGTGATGGTACACAACTTTGGTGTTCATTTAATTATTTCAAGTGTATGAAAAAAACAAATGCGCGAATGAACCAAACGTTCGTATGTTCATTGGTAAACGAAAGAAAAAATAAGACAGAGTTGGAAAAACTAAAATAAAATAAAAAAAAAGGTATGTTTAAGAATAAAATTGTGATGTGGAACAGGTAAGTATTTAATAGGCGTCGTTTTGTTCGGTAAGTGAAGAGCAAATGCACAGGAACAATTTGTTGTATAAAAGCTGGAACACGTGAAAAAGATGTTGAGGGAGCAAAAACAAAAAAGTGTGCAATGGAAAATTGCTGAAAATAAATGCAACGAAAAAAATAAGGACAGAGAGAGAGTGAGAAAAGTCACCATTATGTTAAAAAGCTTCTTCACATATTTTTTTTAATATCTTTCAAATTCTTTTACCGACATACTTGTAAAACCCTTCACTTATTCGTTCCAAAGTACAGCAACTACTCAATCCATCATTTTTATTTTTCACGAGAGTACATTGAAATATTTGAATTTACAATAAAAGAAACAAAAAAACAATTCAAATACAGAGGATATTTTTATGCCCAACACTGCTATACCGACAGTTAATAATTGTACCCGTAACTATATCAATACCAGTTAAAGTAAAATAGTATTTAAATCTGCAATCGGTAAAACATCAAATAGTATTACAAAAACAAAAAATAAATAAAACTGACATACAATAAATGCAACTAGAAAATGATGGAAAAAATAAAAAATAAGAAAAATAAATAAAAAGACATTGCATCCGTCCGTATGTATTTGCAGTTCAGATATTTGGAACGTTGCCAAAACCACATACCGAAAACTCAATGCGTTCATTATCCCGTGTACATCTACAGCTTTCCTGATGTTTTGTAATTTCTATCCAACATCTCATACAACATATATATACACATATCCTTTTTTTCTTTTGGCTTTCACGCCCACATTACAACTTATCTATCTATTTATCTATCTCCCTTTATACACAACTGGCGTTTCTTGCTCAAACGAGACTCGAACAAACTTTGAAATTTATTTCCACTAAATGCCAGACATTTTTTGTTCACCGTAAAATAACATAACTATACTAAAAGCAATTTATAACCGCAAAATTATTATATACACATATATATATGTATCTAATACTGAATAAAATAAAATATTGTATAGTAAATAAATTGATACATGTGAAAATATATTGTTATTACTATTATTATTATATAACAATAATAATATAATTTAATTGATGATTATTCTTGTGATCGATTAAGTTGGCACGTGAGGTCGTGGAAATTTTAAATCAACCCAGACTTGACCTCACTCAATGACGTCGTGAAGCCACGTGGTTTTTATTCACCAATTCAACGCTACTGAATGCAATTCAATCCACAAGAGCTATATATATATAAAACTAGTATATAACCCCCAAAAATTAAAAAAAAAATGGAAAATTAAATTAATAATAATAATACTTATTACTATTAATAAATAAACGAGAATGAATGAAATAAAAATGTTCACAACTGTTTTAATGAAATGTTTGAATTCGAAACAATTATCATTTGACAAAATAATATATTGCAATAGTTGAATTCATCCATTTAACCTTTGATTTGACAAAAAAAAATGAAAATTAATAGATAAAATGAATAAATAAATAAATAAAACATGTAGTGAAAAATGATTTGTTTTAGACTTTGTAATTTAAAATGACGCAGCGATAAATTCTAAAAGTGTTAATTGATATTTCAACATTGATCAACGATTTAATTTCTAAATGGCATAGCCGTAGTGGACCAACTATTATGTAATATCACAAATGACAAATATATATATATATGTGCATATATAAATTTAGATAACTATTTAATAAGGGTTCTATTCCAATTTACTCATCAAACATTTCTGTCTTGCCAAACAGAATAATTCAATTTTCTGTTACAATTCAAGTAATCAAAAAAAAAAAAAAAAAAAAACCTAAAACATTTTTATAAAATTTATAACAAAGTATTAAATACTTACGGCCTGTGCATAGCTGGGAAATTTAAATTCACTAACGACCAGTCTGTGAGAGTAAAGAATTCCATTTTCAATTTTTCTATCAATCACATCAGTGCCAAGCACAGCTTCATTCACTGGATTCGGATATTTTCGAAGTGCCGCTGCCACAACAGTCGCCCACGGATGACTACAATAAAATAAAGAAAAAGAAAAAAAAAATTGACAAATAAACATATGAAATAAAAGTAATATGGAATATTACTTATTGTCCTTCTCATATCGAATATGAAATGAGGTTAGGGTGAATAGAGAAATTAGCTGGCAAATATATACATATTATACTCACTTGAATGTATGTTCAGTTGTCCAGATTTTCATAATTATTTTTTTAATAATAAATTAATTTAATACTTAATAGCAATACTTAATATAATAATGATAATAATAATTGTAGGAATACGAATTCACTGTAATTTGCTCTTGTGTCTTCGCGCGAAGATAATTAATGTGGTGAGGCACAAAAGAACGAGGATGTAAAGTTTTATACATGAATATATATATATATATATATGATACAGAATGTACACTGCGTATGAAATTGATGTAAGAGAGTGGTGGCAGATAATATACAGTGATCGACGCAAACGAGTAATTGATTTTCTGCGCACAGGCGGTAAATTCGAAATATAACGACATGTACGCCATCACCAAGTATCCGTTGATAAAAGAGAATTACAACAAGAATATGCATGGAATTCAAAATTTGTATATTTATTAGAAAATTCGCAGTGACATGAAAAAAGAAACTCTATCAAAAATTAGCGAAATATTGGAGTATTTTTTTTTTCTTGACACCATTCCATCGGTTTTTCGTTTATACATCCAATGGTAAACAAAAAACAAAACTATGCACAAACCTCGTTATGTATATATGTATATCTGTGAGGGGGGAAAAAAAACCGAACATACCCGACGCCTTCGCTTCAACTCGCACGACAAAACATATAAATATATACATATATATGTGCGTGTGCGTGAATGAGTGTATTATTATTTTGTTCCACAGAAAATGGAAGTCCCCAATGAAAATGAAACAATTGTAAAATATATCGATACATTTGTATTAAACGGTGATGAATGTCGTTTGTGTTTAAAAAAAACAGATGAAGTGTGGCAATTGTTTGAAATTAATGACGAGCTACCGAGAAAAATAATGGCTTGTGCTCACGTTCAGGTTAGAAAACCATATATATATATATATATATATATATATATTAAATTTCATTTATTCATATCAGATATTATTATTATCATATAAAATTATATACATATTTGTTATTTATTTGCGGATATTTTTTATATTACCATGCGAATATATTTCTTAGATTGACGAAGCTGACGGACTACCAACAATAATATGTTTATCATGCCGACAATTGTTGGATGTGTCGTACAATTTTAAGTGTCAAGTTGAAAAATCCGACGCAAAATTACGAAATTTATATCATCTAAAGACAACATCAATTATTGAGGGATACGAGACAGCAGCGGTGGCAGAAGTAAATGATACTTTAACACAATCAGTAAATCAAATGATAACTGAAGCAATTGCTGATGAAATGAAAATACATGAGAGCGATTCAACAACAGATAACCTAAAAAATTGCGTTGAATTGACGGAATTATCAACATCAGTCACTTCAATGAACAGCCTCAAAAATGAAAACTGTGTCGTAATGATTGATAGATTGGCCAATGATAATCATGATAACAATCATCAAGACGCAGTTTTATATAATGTTGGTATTAATAATGACAATAAAAATCATCATCACAGTATTGATGAAATGGACGAGGATAAACGCAAGAATACAAATGAAAATGAACAAATAATTGCTGATATTTCGCGTGATGTTGTACCAACAGATAATGTTTTACTTGAAAAATTGGAGCAATTTCAGGATATTAAAGAGGAAAATTGTATTTTAGCCGCTGAGGAAAGCGAACTGTCGGACGATGATGATAACGAAGGTTATCATCATGATGAAATGTTTAGTGAACAGGATGAAAAAGTGAATGTTATGGAAACAATTAATGAAGAAATGGACAATTATAATGAAAAAATTGATGAAATAAAACCGAATGATGTAGTAGAAGTGGAGGAAAATGAAAGTGATGGAGAAAAACCATTGAGTTCACGGACTTCGCGACACAAATGTTTGCATTGTATGAAAACATTTGCATTAAAATCAGCGTTACAGCAGCACACAACAATACACAATAATAATAAAAAAACGAAATTACGTTATGTTTGTTATATGTGTGATAAGCAATTTGCAACAGTGAATACATTGAAAAATCATGTTTTAACAACACACGACAGTTTGAAAAATGATGAAACAAATAATGATGGGACCAATAGTAGTGACAATGATAATGAAAAAACTATTGAGAAATTAATGAATGAAAGTAATTCGATAGTTGACGAAATATTTGAAAAGGATGAGAAGAAAAATTTTAAATTTTCATGTAAATATTGTCCAAAACAATTTACATATGAAAAACCATTTTTAACACACGCAAAACGTCATCCGGAATATAAAAATTCACAAATGAAATCAATGAAAAGTGAGGCGGAATCAAAAACACACAATATTGAACGTGTATATGAATCAGAGGATGACGATATGCCATTGGAGGGATTGCAATGTACACAATGTGGAAAATTATTTGCCACTAAGCGAAATTTAACGCGACACCTATCAACGCACACTGGTTTAAAATTCAATTGCACAACGTGCAACAAAGAATTCTCACGTTTGGATAAATTGAAGGAGCACGAACAAATAAAACATAAAAATGAATTTTTTGGACAATCGGACGATGATGATGACGATGATTCGGGCAATGAAATCAAAGCTAATGGTACAGACAGTCCAAGAAAAGACAAACACAATCGTCCACACAAATGTCCAATGTGTCCAAAGGCATTTGCCCAACCACAATCATTAACCAATCATATGGAGCGTCACAAACGTGTAAAAGATACGCAAAAACGTTTTTTGTGTGAAGTTTGCAGCAAATGCTTTGCCCAAAGTGGTTCATTAGTGGCACATATGCGAACCCACACAGGTATTAAACCATATGTGTGCAATGTTTGCAGTCGTGCATTTACAAAATCGACATATTTACAATTACATTTGCGCACACATAGTGGCGAAAAACCTTATATTTGTCAATATTGCAGTCGTGCATTTGCACGTGCAAATACATTGGCACGACACATAACAATGCACACGGGCGAGGCAAAGTATCATTGTCAAATATGCATGAAATCATTTAGACGTCTCACCTCACTCAATGAACATACCTACACTCATACCGGACAGCGACCCTATGCATGTAAAATTTGTACAAAACGTTACAATAATGCAGGCTCATTGTATGCGCACACGAAAAAATGTAAAGTTCAACAATTAACCGGCACTACCAACAATACAGCATTTAATAATGTTACCAATGATGGTAATATCAGTAATGAAAATGGCAGTAGTCCACCGTCTGCCATGATGATTTATTCACAGAGAAAAGTTGCAAATGATACGACAAATGTTGAAAGTATTGTTGATAGTCAACCAACCGCAGCGTCGCCACCGTCATTTATGATTCCCAACAATATTCACGATGAAAAATCAACAATGGCGACAAATATTATTCAACAATATACGGTGGAAGAGCCAAATGTTTATGCGGTTAATGCTAAACAATTTAAAAATCCGTACTATACAATTTATCCTGGGATGTAGAACATGTGAAATTTAATGTTTATTTTTGTAATTAGATTACCACTGTAGTTATTTTTTTTTTTTTTTTTGATTTATTGATCAATTTGGAATACAAATGGTCAATTGGCAGTGAATATTTTTTGATTAATGAAGATTCATTTTTAGTTGAAAAAACAAAAAAGAACAATTGTTAATATTAATTTTTCTTATTGGGTTTGAATAGAAGTTTTAAGATATGAAACAAAATAAATATATTTGTAAATATATAAAAAAGATGATGAATATTTTATAATTAGTTTTTAGACGGAAAAAAAAAAGAACAAAATGAAAATTCAGTGATATCCTTATTCAACAAAGTATATTAATAAGTCATATTCTGATATATAAAACAACCACACAAGATTCATTTATATGAATTTTAATGATGGGTTCATAATTTTATAAGAAATTTTTTTGTAAATTGCGTAAAAAAAAAAAGAAAAAGCCATTATAATAACATTGGTGTGTGAATTCTTTTTTTTTTTTTTGTATCCTAAACAATTCGATAATTTTATGTATAAAAATACTATAGAAATTAATTCTATGGAGAAATATTCATGTAAACAATGGATTATATGGTATAAAAGCAATATATGAATACTTATAATATATTTTTTTTTTAATTTAAGACTTCGTATGACGATATAAAATGAAGAAAAAATTTATATATATATACGTATATTTGTAAAACGTCGATTCAACCACTTTTTCTATACTTGGATACAGCAAAAAAAGTCTCAAACGTTACGTTAGTTAAAATATCTATTACTTCATATCAGAATTCAACGACAATCTTGCCACCATATAATATTAATTAGAAATATTTCATAGACATTTTCCGAAACAATTGATGATAAATCAATAATAAATGAAGCTCACTTAAATATTAAACTGAGAAAAAAGTGGCTCACCTTCATAATATGAATTTAAATTCGTTTCACACATTAACATCCGTCAAGCTCAAAGGTTAGATTACATATTTGAATACAATTTCACAGTGAATTCACTGTCCGTTATACTTCATTAAGAAATAAAAGAATTCATATTCACGTGCAAAGAAAAAAACTATTCAATAGTTCAATAGCGTAACCCCCACGCTTATATAAATACACATTTGAAGAAAACGAAGGAGAGAAAATAATATAAAGTAAAAAAATATAAATAGCAAAATAAGTGCGTAACCTCAAATGTGAAATTGGGATTATCAATTATGGCACAATGGCGAATTGAGTAACTCACAATTTTCAAATGCAAATACAGACGAATACATAAGTGAATTTGAATACAAAAATATGTGGTAGTAATTTAAAGAACATTGTGTATGCGCATGTGCGTAAATGTATGTGTGTCGGTGACCTTTTGGCGTAATAATGATGAAGAAGTAAAACTTGATGTTGCGTCGCGACAGTGGCGCTCCACCATCTTCGTCACAACAATGTAGAAAAAGAGGCAAACACATCAACTATACATATATACATATAATTGTCGGCACTGGACTTCAGACGTTCCGGATTATTTGTACGATAGAGTTGACCATTTTTGTGGGATTGTAAACGAAATAATGGAGGTTAGTGAGTAAAGATAATATATAATACTCCAAACAAAGATGAAAAAGAGAAAAAAAAGAAAGAAACAAAACAAAGTATCAATGAATTATTCTTTTCATCGTTGATCCCAATACAATATACCCATGAACATACACAATGAAGAGTAAATTAATTATATCTCGTGCTCCTTTTACTTTATTTTATTTTTTTTTTGTTTTTTTTTTTTCTTATTTTTCGACAGATTCAAGTAGTTGGTGCCAGCAATTCCAAGCACATAGCTAAAGTACATGTGAGTAGAATAAACAATTTGATAAATTTAATTTTATATTTTAAAGTAATATGAAATGTTTGGAAATTGGAAATTTATCAATGACAATTTTTATACAATTTCTTGTACTTTTATTTTTATATTGGAGTGTTATTATTGCAATTTTCGGCAATTATTATTGAAATAGGTGACGGAAAATACCACGATAGCGGATATAAAAAATGACCTTTATAAACAAAAAAAAGCGCCGTATGTGCAGCGACAAAGTTTACGTGGAGAGGCAAAAGGCAAGTCATTGTCCGACTCGCAAACAATTAAATCACTTGGATTGAAATCCGGCTCGACAATATATTACAAGGATTTGGGACCGCAAATTGGATGGAAGACAGTTTTTCTTGTTGAATATGCAGGGCCATTAGTCGTTTATCTATGGCTTTACACACGACCTTGGCTATTCTATGGCAATGTAGGAGATGATATGAATTCGGTTGTTCAGTAAGTGATGACAAACATTCACCATACAGTCAATGACACAAAATCAAATCAATATTCTTCTGTTAAATTAAGCATTATTATTATATCAGAGTGTGAGTGCAATAACAGAATAATACGAATATCAATAAATTTGCGATAATAGGATTATCTATTTTCTGGATAGAATTAAAAAAATAATTTTAACTTGAAGAAATTTACAAAAGACCCAACTGTCCGTCACAAACAATTACATAAACATCTAAATTTTAGGAACGCATTGGACTAACTGCGCTTTAGTCCACTTTGCTTCACGAAATTACGATGGAAAATAAAATTCCAAAACCTGTTTAGTGCTGCCATTTTGTAACAATGTGGAAGAAGATCGATTGATTGACTTAACAGATGATAAATATCAACTTGACGATAAAGATTGTGCTATAAAACAGATTTTTGAATTTTTCTGAATTACTTTGTTATTGCACTCATAGCCCTCATATATTGTTACGTAATTTTTCCGTGTTATCTAATTTTGTTTTTACTTTTTTTTTTTTTGCAGTACGGCAGCCATTTGCTGGTCAATCCACTATGCAAAACGTCTGTTGGAAACATTGTTTGTCCATCGTTTCAGTCACGCGACAATGCCAATTAGGAATTTATTCAAAAATTGCTCATACTATTGGCTGTTTACAATGTATGTTGCATATCACGTGAATCATCCGCTTTATACAGCACCAAGTCAATTATATTATATTGTTGGTTTGGCAATTTTTGTTATTTGTGAATTGGGAAATTTAAGTATTCATTTGGCATTGAGGAATTTGAGGCCGGCTGGTACAAATGTTAGACGAATTCCCGTTGCTGACAGCAATCCATTGACATTACTATTTAATTTTGTCTCGTGTCCAAATTATACTTATGAAGTTGGCAGCTGGATTGGATTCACAATTATGACTAAATGTTTTCCAGCCGGGCTATTTATGTTCGCTGGAGCATATCAAATGACAATGTGGGCTATTGGAAAGCATCGAGCGTACAAAAAGGAATTTCCCAATTATCCAAAGTGTCGTAAAGCCATTATTCCATTTGTAATATAAATAATTCCATTGCATTTAATCATTTTGATTGTGGGTAAAATTAATTTTTTGCTTTTCTTCCGATTGCTTACATTATAAATAATAAATTGTAAAATTGATTTGTTGATTTTTTTTATTATTTATTATTGATATTATATTATTATTTTTTCTTTTTTAATGACAAATCCGTTACACTTTTGTACGCTTAACAATTAATAAAAATAAAATTAGGTTAAATTTGTGTATATATATTTATATATATTTTTTTAAGGCTTGTTGATATCTTTCGGTTCATTTATTAATGTTGTGACTTGATTGTACAATGAGGCAATTATACGTTGACATTGCTCTAACGGTGCCTTTAATTCATTGAATTTCTTAAATATCTCATCGGACTTCTCAATGCCACTATTCATCTTAACTTCTTTTAAAAATTTTTCCACTGTTATTAATAATTCTTTAATCGAATAAATATCTTCAATTATTATTGTTTTATTATTGGTTATATTTAGTGAATTGTGATTATTTATATTTTGTTTATGACTCGATGATGTGTTGCGATAAACGTGTTTTTTTAACGACTCAACAGTTCGCTCCAATTGATCTCTTTGTCTACTGAATTCACACTGAGTCTCTAAATTTGCGCGACGACTGCGCAAAAATTTATCATCAGCGCTATAACATTGATAAAGATTTATAACAATTGCTTTTAATGCCGTTGAATCATGAATAACATCAATGGCGTCCGCCAATTGTGTCTGAATTTTCTTCAATGTCAATTCACCACGACGATTATTTTTAATCTGCAAATTAATTTCACGTTTAGCACCCGCCATTTTGTCACGCATTTCATTCAATTGCAACTCCAATGTCACATTTGTTTTATGTAAATTCACTAATTCCACTTCAATATTGTGAATTTTTTCATTCAAATCTTTTATCTCATCATCGCGCGGTTCAATTTGATTTTTTAATTCATCTATTTTGTAATTTAATACATATTTATATTTCTCTAATTCTTGATTATTACGTTGAATATTATTTATACGTTTCTCCTTCTCCTGTATTGTCGTGTCACGTTCACGAATTTCATTCTTCAAATCCAACACATCACGCTCCAATTCCTGTATCAATTTTTGATATTGTTTACGCTCATTTTTTAATTGTACAACTTGACATTTAATATCATCAATTGTTTTTTGACTTGTGGCATAACGATTGCGCAATACACCCGCTTCACCCTTAAACTTCAAATTAGTCTGACGTTCCTCATACAATTCTCGCTCATAATTCAATCGTAATTCAACGATTTCACGATCAGCATCGTCCTCAATTTGACTCTTTATTTCTTCATGTAAACGCAATTGATGCGACATTTCCTCCTCCATCTCCTCCAATTTCACATTTTTTTCATGTATCCTATCAGTAAAAGTTTTCACCATATTCTCAAATTCATTCCCATTAATTGCCATTGTATCCTTCAATTTTCTTTCATAATCTATTCTCATCAAACGATTGGACTCCTCAAGCGCCGCATATTTATCATATTCATCAATTAATTTCTCATTATAATTCACTACTGTTTCTTCCATTGATTTCTCATGTGTCTCTTTTAATTTCACAATTTCCACATTTATATTGTTCAATTCATTCGTACGATCCTCTTGTAACTTATCAATACGCAATTTTAATTCTTCAATGGCTTCACAATAGCCCTGATGTGCCAATCGCATTTTTTCATTGTGAACAATTTCAATTTGTCGCATTTTATACGACTGTTCATTTTCCAATTCACTTATACGCAAATTTAATTCATCATTCAAACGAATTTTATCCTCAAGATCACTTTTACCAATCAATATTTCATTTGTATAAATAATATTACGTGCATTTACACTTCTCTCATCAACAATAATTCGCCACAAGCATAAATTGCCATTTTCATCTGACGACACCACAATTTCTTCATTAAATGATATGGCCATACAAGTTATATTTGAACAATGTATATTGAAGTATTTGTACTCTAATGGTTCTTGAAATGGATACTTGAATGACATTATTGCCCCACCAAGCGATGAAACAAATGTCAAACAATCACTTTTACCCATTAATAATAATTTCATATTCACATTTTCCACATTGTATTCGCGAATTATTGCACTATCGCGTATTTCACGTATTTTATTGTCATTAGCGATGCAATAAATGGTCGCATCACTCGCTGTGAATGCCACACTCTCTAACGATACATGTTTCAATATAACTTCGGATATTCGAGCGCCATTGCTCATATCCCAAACATAAACAGTACCCTCAAAACCAATTGTTACCAATTTCATATCATTTTCCGACCAACACATTTGTTTAATTTTTCCCGTGTGTCCTTTCAATAAAAAGCAATTATTAAATTCAATTGTTGTGTATATTTGTATGATATTGCCATTAACAGCGCCAAAGAAATGACCGCCATGACTAAATTCCACTGTTTGACAATTACGTATTGCAAATTCGCCAGTTGACACCAGATCGTCAATTAATATTGTGATAAATCGTAGCTTATCACTAAATCCAATTAAACAAAATAGACCAATAGGGTGCAACGAAATGGAAAAAATATCTTCCATATATTGCTTAACCATAATTAAACTTTCTGATTCATAATCCCATATTCTCACACTTTGATCTGTCACACCATAAGTCATAAATATTGATTTCCATGCACACATTGATATCCCACCAATTTGTCCATTGTGTAGTGAATGGCCCATAATTTTTAGTGATTCAGTGTCGAGTGTTGAGTCGACATGAAATATTTTTCCATAGAACAATTGTGACATGCCAGTTGTCACCAATAAACAATCATAACTTAAATTGACACTAATGCTATTTATTTTGTAAGATTCCAGTGTTTGTTCATGTGACACTTGCGTTGGCACAGTGAAAATATGTTTTTTCATATATTTATGCTGTCCGTCACGTTCAAAAACGACAATTGTTTTCAATCCAAAGCCAAAAGCAAAACCTTTTGGAAATGAAATTAAACAAGAAATGTCATTTGTAGAAAGCTCATTATTCGCCATATTAATTTCATTGGCGAATTGTGTTGCAGATGCAGTTGTCGGATGAATAACAAACTCCTCACGTATTTTAAAATTCATCAATATTGTCTCGTTAATATTATAAATATTTTTCAAATCGCCATTCTCAATAAATAAAATACGGCCGTCATTTGTACCAGCCAATAGTCGATCGGTGTTTAACCAAACAATTGAACTGATCAATAAATTTTCTGCTTTTGAAAATCCATACGGTCGCCAAACAGTTTCCGATACTGTTAACAATTTAAAACAATAATCGCCAGCTGCGGCAACAATTCCCACATCACCTGGATTGCATGCAATTAAATTAATAGTTGATAAATTATTTTGGATATTCGATAGTTTTATGCTCGATTCTATTTTGCCCTTTTCCCACAGATAATAGAGCATTGTTTGATCGGGTTTGCCAGTTATCGCCGCTATATAACGGTTATCGAAACTGAATGAGATACAGGAGAATTCATTTACACCAGGAGCTTCATAGGGAATTCCCAAGATTTTCTTTCGCCTCAACGAATGAATATCATAAATTGAAATTGTCGGTTTCTCATCAATTTCACACAACGCCACATATTTTCTGTGTTAAATGAAAAAAAAGAACAGAAGAAATTGTTGAACAATTAATATAAATATACGGCTTATTTGTTTGATAGTTTATTGCAATTATATGATAAATTTATATAATTTTGTATTGACTTACTTATTTGGTGTAATTGCAATGATGTTGATCTTATGTTTGTCTGGTAATGGAAGAAGTCGTTGACGTCGTTGGGCAAAATTGTGTATGGCCAATGCATTACCAACAGGATATAAAATATCATTGTCAGTAATATAATGTGCATTGCCAATTACATTGGTCTTTAAACCATAAATAACTTTTGTTTGGAGTATTGGTACAGACATTTTTATTATTGTCTATTATTTTGTAATTATAAATACGCGTATGACTGGCGCATTGTAATAACGTTGTCATGGCAATCAATTGGGGAAAAAGTTGATTGAATATGTACAGATGTTAGGTTATGATTAATGAAAATAAATAAAGAAACAAAAATATATATCTATATATACAGATAAATATTAATTAGATGAAATGTAAATGGATTCAAATGTGAATAATGATATTGGCGAGAGAGAATTGGCGGTGGAGGTGCCGGAAATAAAAGTGGACAGTTTAAAAGTTCACTATGACAATGATAATTTCGTCTCAACACCACAACAAATTAAAAATGGAACAGTACCAATGAATATATTGGAATTTTAGTATCCTTTACTTTCATTTACATCAATTGATCGTTTAATTGAATTTCTTTTATTGAATACAACAATTTCCTTATGATAATTAATCAGTCATTCTTATGGTTACAATTGCCAACGATATTTTAATTTTTGCGTGGCAGATCCAAATACAATTATTTTTGCCTCCGGATGTTTGATTCATATTTTTGATGTAACAAACAAAACGTTAAAAATGCGACGTGGATCAACTGGAAGGGGCATTGGTCACATTGCAGTAATCACATATAAATTATATATCAATTATTAAATTAATTTAAAGACAAATTTATTTTATTATATGTATATGTTTTATTTCATTGTATTGTAATAAAATAATTTCTTGCGATTTATAGAAAAATCCAACGATTCCACACATAGCAGTGGGTGAAAATGGCATCAATCCACCAATAATTATTTATCAATGGCCGAGTCTTGAAATTGTAACGATTTTATATGAAGGAACAACTCAACTCTATTCGCATCTGTCTTACAGCCCAGACGGTGATTTATTAGTTTCTCAGGGTGGCAGTCCCGATTATTTAATAACTGTTTGGAACTGGAAAAAATCATCAATTATGTTGCGGTGTAAATCGCACAGTCAAGACATTTACAATGTCATGTTTTCATCATCAATTGCGGGTCATATAATAACATGTGGGAGCGGTCACATAAAATTTTGGCAAATGTCATCGACATTCACTGGATTGAAATTGAAAGGTGAACTTGGACGCTTTGGTAGAACGGAAATTACCGATATTATTGGAGTATTAGCGATGCCTAATGGTAAAGTGGTGTCTGGATGTGAATGGGGCAATATTTTATTGTGGGATGAAGGTTTGATTAAATTGGAAGTACGTCGTAAAAATAAACAATCATGTCATGACAATATGATTACACAATTTGAATACAACAATGGCGAATTGTTATCGATTGGTAAAAAATTTAATTGCGATACAAATGCAAAATTATTTCATAATGATATGTATTATTTTTTATTTTCATTTTTTATTCAAGGGATGGACGGTTGGATGCGTGTTTGGTATTACGAAACAATTGACCAAGCTGATCCACCAGATGACGATCGTTTTATTGGTGTTGAGCCAATTTACGAATTTCAAATTGGCGAATATTTGAAAAATAAAAATGACAATTTTTTTATGAACTCAATGTTAATGGGCATGCAAAAAAAAGATCCCAATAATCCTGATGAGACATTGTGGTATGCTCAAGTGAGTGATTATGTTGGAAATTGGTGAGATGAATTGAGGGGAAAAAGGCAAAAATGAAAATAGAATTGATTTATTATTTTTCAGGATGGAAATGGAGGATTTTGGTTGATTGATTTGAATATTATCCAATCGCCGAATGTATCGTGGCCAAAAAAACTATTCACATGTCATGCCAGTGCTGTGAATGATATTGCATCGTGTACTTGGGGTGAATTTATTGCTAGTTGCGGTGATGATGGCCGATTAAATATATACAATTATTTAGAAAAAAAAATTGTTATCACCCACAAATTTCGTGATACTGGGACTCGTATTATTTGGTTTCCATGCACAGTCGAATCCACTGGTTCAACAATTGTTTGTGCATTTGAAAGTGGAATTTTACGAATGGTGACAGTATCAATTGAATCAACCAAAAAATTGAATGAAAATAAAAATGATTGTCTTCGACTTATTCAAGTAATTAAACCCCATAAAAAATCAATTACCAATATGTCGACAAATGTATTAAACACTTTGTTGGTAACTGGCAGTGATGACTCGACCATTTTTATTTTTTCTATTAAAATAACGGATAAATATCCGTTATTAATACCAATTGGATTTATTAATATACCATCGAGTGTCACAATTATGACATGGAAACCACAAAATGTGAGTTATTTTTTTTTTTTCAATCCACTGCCATTTAATTTTGTATCAAAATAAATTTTTTATTTCCAGGCGACGACAATTCTTCTGGGTTGTTTCTATGGGGATTGTGTTGAAATTGATTTGCCCGATGTGCCACAATCCTACACAACTCTCTCTTATGAATTGATTGACTGTAAAATGCGAGTGTTTAAATTTAATTCGGTTAAATCAAAAATTAATCGTGAAAATGTGCAATTGGCGATTGAACGAAATAAAACAATTAGAAAACAAATTCTTCATGAAAAAATGGCGGAATTGAAGGGAATTGATGATGAAAATAATATTGACGAAGAGACATTTCACAGTAATAAATTGAAATAAATTTTACAAAGAGATCAGTAGAAATATTGTATATGATAAATATTCTAGATCAATATCATTTATTTATCATTGTTATTTAATTGCAGGAGACATTGGAGAAGATCCACCACTACCAGATATTCATATTCCCGAAATTCCCAATCGTGTTTTAACAATAAGTTATTCTACTGTGGGAACAATTTATCTAACAATGGCAGGATTTGACGCTGGATTTATTTATGAATATCCAATTCCGCAAGATAATTTAGAGATGCCTAAAGAGCCTATCAAAAGTATCCCAATTTATGATGCAATCGATACAGAAATTTGCAGTTGGTTATTTTAGTTAGTAAATTGTCATTTATTTCATTCTCCTGTGTCCAATTTTTTTTTTAATTTAATAACTTATAAACTGTTTATTTATTTTTCGCTTGTACTCTTCTGCGTACAGTGACAACAGATATTTAATTATGGGAATGGCACAAGGAGAAATCCGAGTGTGTCGTTTGCACCATCAAGATATGACAGATTTATCAGATTATTGGATTCTATCAATGCACGACACTTACAACGGTTATATTCCAAAAATAATATTGAATTACGATAAAAGAATGTTATTCACTTGTGGCCATGATGGAAATATTTTTTCGTTTATTGTCAATGACGATAGTTTATCGGAAAAAATTATTAGAGAAATTGCTGCGTCGCCATATCCTTTAGTAATTCAAAAGAAAATGATTTAATTAAATTTAGTTTTATTTTTGGGAATTAGTTAATAATTATTTTGTGTTTATGCATAGCCAAAATGTGATGTTGATGATATAGAAGACGGGGATTATCCGAATTTAGAGCAAGTTATCACGAAAAATGAAGAGAATAGAGTTATTGTTGCAGCGAAAAAGCGAAAAGATCATACAATGATGCTGTTGCAAAAAATGAGCGAGGAATATCGTGGAATTATGGACGAAAATAGTACTTTATTAAAATCACAACAAATTCCTCATGAAGAATTTGAATTAGATCCAAGAATCACTGAAGATTTTAATAATCAAATGAAATTGGAGATGGATCTGGTGCATGAAAAAATGGCATTCAAAGTTGAAAAGTGTCGTTTGACATTAAAAAAACTCACCGAACACTTTATCAAATCAACGACATGTATTCCATTTGCTGTGTGCCGAATATCGTAAATATAAATCAAAAATATAATCATTAAATATCAAATATTAAATATTTTTTTTAATGAAAAGAAAAAAAAATTGTATCCTTTAAGAAATGTGAATCGAATGGTTCATTCGTTGCCGGAAAAAACATTGGATAAAAATTTCGCGGAGAATTATTCAAAATTATTGGAGCAAATAAAAACAGTTGAATCCATGGAAAGGTAAATAAAATTGCGTAAATTATTATTACTTTTATTTTCATTATTACTGTGAATATCTCTTTGTCAATTTGATATTTTCTATACGCTGCTAAATTAGGAGCATTTTTGTAAAGCAAAATAAATTAATAATTGCGTACGTATGGAGTAAAAAAAATATTGGTTGCAATAAACACAATATCATAAACGTGTATTTAAACTAATGTGCTAATACAGATCGACAGAGGACACCTCATTAACGCAAATTCAGGATAAAATGGAGGAACAGAGGGTGGAAGGGGTCGAGAGTTTCCTCAAAGGTCTGAGTACATCAACAATTCAAAATGAATTGGGCAGTCAAGTAAATCATTTGTTGAAGAGATATCGCGAAAGAAAAGAAAAAATGGAAAAAAGGGCGCACGAGGTTTTCATAATTATTCATTTTCATTTAATTCCTATTTTTATATCGTTTAATAAATTTATGAAACTTCATTTCCATTAGTGGAAAATAATGAATTCGTGTAAACCCAATCCAAATGCAGACGAGCAAGAAGACATTGATGCAATTGAACATGCCAAACAAACAATTGGCGATTATAAATTAAAGATGCTGATGAATTTTAATTTGAATGAAAAATTAACGAGCGAAACAACTTTGTATAAACATAAACAATTTTTAGATTGTCAAAAGAAGGTTCAAATAATAATTGATTAGTTGATTGCTTGACAAAATAATTATTTGAATATTTTTATCGATTTTAATCTTTAGATTCACAATATTCAAGTGGATTTTAATGAACAATTGAGGAGTGTGCGAGATAAAAAATTTCAATTTCAACGCGAAGTATTGAATTTAATTGAGAAATTGAAGTCAATTCATACAGAAATACCAAAGAAATATGTTAAACAATTGCCCGAAATATTGGACATAAATTATTCAATTGAATATCCGGAAAAAAATTTGGAGGTTTCAATAAATTAAAAAATATTTCGTACAATTAATTTTCATAATAAAAAGAAAATGAAAATTCTTTCATTGCAGTTGGAAAAATATAAACCGGTTGCGGAAAGAGTTACGGAAGCTCGACGAATACGAAAATTGACCGATGCCGAAAGAAAAATGTCGCCAATAGACGAAGAATACGAAATACTTTTGTTGGATGAAAAATTAATGAATGAAAAATTAAAAAATAATAAACAATTGAGTTTCCTTATTGATGTAAATGTTTGTGAAACTGAAATTAGTATTCCACATGATGTAATAGCGACATTAAATAGAAATGACAGAGTTCAAAGTGCATGGGAACACGAAATGAAACTTGCACGTATGGAAAAAAAAATTTACGAACAGGATCGTATTATTAATTATATAACCTGTAATTATGAAGCAATTGATAAAGAATTGGATGAACTTGAGAATAAAAGACTTTCGATTCAGGCTGACAGTTGCTATACAGAATTGTATGAATTGACACTGCATCAGGAATTAATTATATTACGTGATTGTGAGGCAAAAGAAAAGATTTTAATTGAAAAAGTCAATGAAAATTTGACTGCACAAACAATTTCGAAACATCAAGTAAGAAAATATTAATTAACAGCAAAATACAAATAAATATCAATAATATTATATGAAATAGATTCAACGGACGATGGCGAGCGTTGAAAATAAAAATAAAGAAACAGCAAAACTCCAAGACAACATTAAAGAATTGTCATCGCAATATTTAAATATGATCAAAGATGATAAATATGTGGAATTTCTACGGCGAATTTTTAAGAAAAAAATAAAAATACCCAAGACCACTGAAGTTTTGTATTCCAATAACTTATTGTGGAATGATGAAATTCAATAATAATTAGAATTAATAAATGTTTTGGTCTTCTTTTTCGTTTTTTTTTTTTTTTTACAAATTCATCAACAGACTCGTCTAGCAATGGCTCAACAGATGATTACGATAGTGACAGTATTGACACCCAAAATATTGATGCATTCTATCATTTAAATGAAAATATATGTCCAGCCAGTTGCGATGCAGATTTATACACTGCCGCATTTACAATGCGAAGTAAAAGACACGAATACGAATTACAAATTAAATCTAATGCAAAAATCATTGATAATTTGAAACGAGAGGTGGAACAACATACGAAAAAATTAAAAATAATTGAAAATTCATTGACCACATCGCAACAAATGTTATTAACATTTATGGTAATTATAATAATTTATAATAAATCATTGAAAAAAAAAATTTATTTTGTAGTTTAAGTCGTTATTATAGTTTTTTTTTTTTTTTTTTGGTCAATTGCAGCAAGAAAAGCAACAAAAATTGAATGCCATAGACACTACAGTGATATTAAATCTCAATCAATTGCAACATTTTGTTGACAATGAAACATTGGCAAAAATTCGTGATTGCGTTGTGTTTGATAAGAGAGATTTGTCGCGATTATATACGAGAGTGAATCAACTGCAGCAGGAAACAATCGATGAAAAATTGAAACACAAGTAGGTGAATTTGATGAAACATAAAATGAAATAATTTGTTTGTTCTGTGTAAAATATCACATGAGAGAATAGAAATTCATCGGATCTACAATTGATTTTTATTTTATTTGTCCAATTAGAAAGAATGAGGTACATTTACATCGAATGGAGATTGACTGTAAATACATGGACGATAAAATTAAAAGACTGAACGATGAAATCAATGAGGAAATGGTGAAGAAATTTGGAAAACAAATCTCTTTGACTGATTTGTATGAGGCTGTACTGAGGCGAATGGTGATTGACATGAAATGCGATGTGAAAGATATAATTAAGTCTCACGATAAAGAAATTCACTGTACGTCTAATCATTTCGTTAAAAAAAAAAAAAAAAAACGAAATGATGTAGAATTTTTTTTATAAAAATATTTTCCTTAAAAACTACTCATTATTATTATTTTTTTTCAGGTATTAAAAAAAAATATAGTGAACAAGTTATTATTTTAGAAAATCTTATTCAGGACAATACAAAAAAATTGAGTATTCTCACAGTTTTGGAGGAGGATCATGAAAATCTTCGGAAAATTTTAAAACGCGTCCCTGTATCAGAAGTAATAAACCAAAATTTTATTCTTCACCTGTTATCAATTTATTTTTGTTATTCAAATATTATTTAATGTACATTTGATATAAATTTTGAGGAGTCAATGGCGAAAATTGAATACGATTATGAGAAAGAATTGGCAAAACTCGAAACAATTTTGCGGAATCAACTTCAGCAAGAAGAATTGTTTCGCAATGAAATAGAAAATTTCAGAATGAAATCACGACCTTTGCCGCCGATTTATTCACAAGTGAAGTCGAAAGAGTCGCCCAGTAAAATATTGGAATTGTATAAACAATCGAAATTAGGTGATGTGCATGAAGACGGTGGTATTTTTAATCAGCAATCGCAAATAGTATTGATTGAAAAAATTCCATCAAAAACATTTACAAAAGATTCTGACGGATCAGACAAATTGACAAACGATCAAATAATCAAAATGGTTTGAAATATTTCCATTAATTAATTGAAATAATATTAAATAATTTTTTCTAATGATACTCAACAAATTCCCTCAACAGATCCAAAGTTTATTATCGAGAATAATTGAGATAAACATGAATACAAATGAAATAAAAGAAAATATGGAGGATTTATTGCACGAAATTTTGTGCAATGCATGCGAAAATAAAAGTAACGAAACAATTCGTCAAATGTTTGAAAAAAACATCGCAAATATTATAACAGACGACGACTTGTGTGAAATCATTTTGGAAATGGTCAATGAAATCTTGTGCCGGTAGTGAAAAAAAAAGTCTAACAAACAAAAATAATTCGTAGCAATTGATAATAAATAATTTTTCTTCTTTCAAGATTGGATACAGCATCGCGAGATATAGAAACGAATTCTATCGAAATAACTTTGGATGTTGAACGAAAAATCGACGAATTATTTGACACAATGAACATTAAAAATGACATAAATACACGAAAAGAATTGATAAATTGTTTAATAGAAGAAAATGACGTTGACGCTGCTGCAAATTATCTTACACAAAAAATAAAATTGCCAGCTGATAAAGTGACTTTAGCAGCATTGCGAAGCTACATAATGAGAACATTGAACGAAATCAAACAACAAATTGATAAACCTCACGGATCAGATGACGACAATGATAGTAATGATGATAATAAAACAAATGAATATCTCAGCTTGAAATCACAATTGTTATAGAAAAAAATGAAAATGAAAATGAAATGAAAGTAATTTTATTTACTGTCCAATTCTCCTATATCGACTAGTTAAAATTGTTTAATCAAATGAACAACACAGTTACCATTACAATAACTATGCATTAATTCATTTGTTATGATGATACTTTAATATTTCCTATTTTCATGCAATTTTTTAAAATAATATAATAATAATAATTATTATTATTTACTTGCATTGTCAATATTTCAATAATGAAAATATTCTACCTATTGATATGTACTAATAAAATTATTCTGTATTGAAGAATAACAATAAAACATAAACCATGTTTTAGTTTTGATTTTTGTCATGATTACACGGAGAGAATTTTATACTAAATATTAGCCTGTGCACTATAACAAGCCTTGGACACATCAATATTTCATAAAATATTATATATTTAATGCTAGAAATATACCAAATTATTCTCAATAATCAAATAAATTTTACAATGTAAAATGTTAAATTTTTATCCCTCGTTTCATCCAAATACTTAGTATAAAATTCTTTCCGTGTATTAATATATGACAATTGTTGAATACAAGTTGTATATTTGATATAAAAGAAGGCATTCCTTTGGGATCCTTTGTTTTTATTAATTTCCTCATAAATTTCCTTACTTAACTTATTCAATTGTTCAATTGAAAAAAAAATTTATTATTATTTAATTTTGGAAAATACTACGAAGTAAAAACTTACGTTTTAGACATCGATCGGCCACTTCATCACTTTTTAAAATTGTCGAACATAAATTCCACTATTATCTTATAATTCAGACACAATAATAACATAAATACACGAGTTCATAAAAAAAATTGTATCATTGTTTTTTGAAACTCTTTAAAATTGGATAAATATTGTCAAATGCCTCGTAAATTTCCTGCCGGACTTTTGCACCTATAAACAAAAACGATTTTTCAATGGTTGAAGCAATTAATTGCCACAGTATTTCATAAAATTAACTTAAAATACTTTGTGCTATTCTTACCAGTAAGTACCACCTTCCCCGATACAAATATTAATAGTACAATTCTTGGTTTAACCATACGATAAATTAAACCAGGAAATAATTCCGGTTCATAAGATGAAAATTGTCCATGTGTCAATACCAAACCCTCCAATCGTATTGGAAATTTAACATCACAACTCCCTACCATATTTTGTATTTTAAAGTCTAAAAATTTCGCCTGAAAGCAAACGGACAAAAAAAAACAAAATACAAAATTTAATTAATTATTAATAAAAAAATATTGAAATAATCAATAAATAAAATTGCACGTTCTCATTAAAATATATTAAATTTATATTATTTTACCGGGAATCCAAGTTTTTGAATAATTCGTGCATATTTTCTCGCAGCCAGTCGTGAATCCTCTTCACTTTTAGCACCAGTACAGACCATTTTACCGCTACTAAATATAAGCGCTGTGGTTCTTGGTTCACGAATTCGCATTATTACAGCTGCAAAACGTTTTGGATTGTATTCCGCATTTCTCGCGTGCAATGCTATTTTTTTTAAATCCAATTTACAATTTAAATTCACCGTAGACACAATATTCCTTTAAAAAAAAAATAAATGAACCAAAAGAAAAGGACAACAATAGACAATTCACATAGTTAAATGATAAAAAAAAAATATATTTTTCATATTATCAATCATTAAAAGTAACTCACTGCAATTGCGGTAAAATTCCAGGATCCGCTGACGCGGGTGTCATTGGTGTCATTGGTCCAGGTGTTGATGGGCCAATAGACATCGGTGCAATTTGACTCGAAGGTTGAACAACCGGCGACATCATATTTTGCTAAAACAAACATTGAAAAGACGAATAAAAAAAAACATTAAAAAAAATATAAACAGCTATTTCTCAATACACTATTCATCCTCCTACTTTACAATGGCTCATCAATAAAACAAAAAAAAAACAATATACAATAAATTATTTTAACTCACTGGCGTTTGTGGCTGCATAAGACTCTGTGGTGTTGCAAATGCCGGGGTTGGTGCATAAGTGTGCATTGCTTTTTGCGGTGTTGATATCATTAACATACCACTTTGTATATTTGGATTCATTGTATGTAATTGTTGCATTTGATATTGTTGCTGTTGCTGCTGCTGTTGCTGTTGCTGTTGCTGTTGCAATGCATTTGGTAATATTTGTTGATCCTCTTCGGGTTGATGCAATGGAGTTCCAATACTGGGAATTGAAAAACCCGGACTCGGCAGCATTTGATCCATTTTAAATAATGTTTATCAATGAAAACAACTGCAATTAATAAATAGCAATAGTGATTTATATTCATATAAACTTATTAATAGCAGTAGAGAATTAATTCAATTTCTAATACTTACAATTCTATTGACAATTGTGTTATTGCACGTTAGATGAAAGTGGCTTTTGGCACGTTCACGTATATATACAAAAGCCTTAAAAATCCTCACTGTGAATAAATAAAAGGATTGTTTAAATAGGTAAATAAATGTAAATACTTTCCGACATGTGTTTGAATATGTGAATTATATATGTATATACCTTTTTTGGTTTTTACTGTATGTTATCTTGTCGCTGGATATATAGGAATTATTGTATTTACCTGTCGGCCTCTCTCAGCTGGTGGTTTATTGTATCATTATATTCATATCCCCCGTTTTCTAATTTACAATATTGTACTGTATATTGAGTGGACACATGTATATTGCATGTGTGAAGATCTATGATACAGGATCGTATATGTGAAATGTCACATGACACTTTAGGTTAGTTTCATCACGTAAGAGGCGCTGTAAATGCAAATTTGAATATTAACCTAAAATACGCACGAAATTATTAAATGATTGTAGGGTTAGAATAAAATGTGATAATTTGTGCCAATATAATAAGTCTCATTCATTTTATTTATAATAATAATTTGTAAATAATTCACACAGTGGCTTTGAGGTTATATATAGTGAGGTTATAGAGGGCACAATGTCTTTTGATTGGTGGACAATATTGTGGCGCTGCAGTAGCACAATTTGAATTATCATATAACGATATATTACAAATAATATAATAATAAATACTGAGGAATATATAAAAATTACGGGTATTCCTTTACAATAATTTGTTTTTCATAATGGATTATCTGATAGCATTTTCAACCGTGCAATCTTTCCTTTTTATTTTTTTGAATACTCTGCAATGGCGGCCTCAGTAGCCATACTGCCAACCATTCACACACTTGAATGCTACAATGTAAATTCACCCGAATAATAATCTTTTTTGTGTACATAATGGATGCTTATATACAATAATACGTCGGCAGAATAAACTACTGTATGTGTTCAATGGATATTATTCGCCGCCACTGACCACGATTTCCGAGTGACGGTTGCTGCTATAATGATAGGATATGTTCATGACATTGATGTAATGTGAAACAATTTTTTTTCTCCAATTTACATTAAAAATCTATAATATTTTACAATATGTATACGTATACATATAATTATTTATTGAAATATAATCGAGTGGCTCTTTAAAATGGCATAGGAATAATTAATTGTTCAAGGACTTGTGTATTTTAAAGAGTATTAATTTTGAATATGCCATGCAACACTCTGTAGGTTAATGTTTCGCTAACGTATTTTCCATCAATGAAATATTAATGCACTCCAATTGTCTTTTATTTATTAATTGCAACAATTAATTACATGTTAAAATAATTTTATTATGAATATTTGTCGGTAATGTGTGAATTTATTTTTTATTTTTATTTTTATGGCTGTTTTAGATTGTAAAATAAAATCGAGAATGGCGAATAGTGAAAAATCAAAGTGCTATTTCAAAGAATGCCGACATGATGAGCGAGAGCGGTAACAAAGGACAGATCGATGAACATCAACAACAACAACAACAACAACAACAACAGCAGCAGCACAAAAGCTATGTATTATTTAATAATCCAGATAATGTTGCTAAAAACGCTGAGGTATCAGCAATTGCGGCATTGAAAAAGCAACAGCAAAATTTACGATTGAAGCAGCAGCAATATTGTGCGAATAATTTATCCAACAATGAAAATATTAAGAGTATTGGATCATTAGTGAATTGTTGTCGTGTTCAACCGTATCCATTTACATTTATTACTGCAGTGAAACGAAAATTGGCATTGGCAGCACAACACGATTGTGCATGTACCGGGTTATTAAATTCATACAATTATTTGCCACAAGCTGATTCAATTGGTGAACAGATACCGAATAAATACGATAAAAAAATTGATAAAATGGATTTTATAAAGCCATTGAAGGTGCCGGATTTAAAAATTTCACCGAAAACATTGGATTATTCATCGAGAGAAAATTCATTACAACGAAATGCAACACAAAAAAATGAAAAAACAACGATTAAAGGTGTTTCGTCGGAAAGAGCACATAGAAAATTGGATTTTTCATTGTCAAACGATGATAAATCATTGAAATTACAGCAACCACCGTCATTTATTGGCGGTACAATAACCAAAAAAAAAGAATTGATTCGTGATAATTCACGTGAACGTGAAAATCGAACAAAACGAATAAAGAAAGACGATAATAATTATTCAAAAGTCGATGGTGAATTGTCACAGGAGAGTGGTAAAAGAGTGAAAAATTCAAGGCACATTCCGCGTAAAGATTCGCCTATAATTTTGTCTGATTCAATAACGTCAAAATTAACAATAAAAAATGAACGTTCAATTTCATCGCATCGTGATAATGATTTTGTCGGTCCGAAAAAATTGAAGATAAAAAATGTTGGCGTTTCGTCCGCAAGAAAAGACGATGAAAGAAAACCAAGAGCCAGTTCATATTCAAATAAAATGTCACGTGATAAATCAGGAGAAAATCGTGGTCGTACATTTAACGATTCGTTGTCCGATCGTAATTTGAAAATACAAAAGTACAATGACATTGCACCTAAAGAACATCAACACACAAAAATATTGGATAAATCAAAGCCATCCACGAGTAAAATACATCATTTATTGAGTGGGAATACACCAGAGATATCAGATGATATAGATATTACCACAAAATCAAACAGCACTGAAGCAAATAGTATTTATACAGAATTATCATCACAACAATCGAAGTGTAAAAGCGAAAGATTAACAAAAAATTCACAAATTTCATTGCAATCAGCAACGAAATCATCAAAAAGCCCCGATAATTCACGCTATATCGATAAGATACGCCGCAATGATGTATTATCATCATCATCCAATGTTGGATCAATAACAGATGATAGAACAAATGATCCTAAACACCAATCAAATTTAAATTCATCCGATGAATTGTCATTGGATCCACGTAGAATATCATTTCGCGACAACAGTTATTCACAGCAGGATGAATTTTGTAATTTAGTAACGCCCGATTTGAATTTAATTTATCGGCCAGTTCGACGAAAAGATCAACGTCCTCCACAAACATTCAATGAACCCGAAAAGGAAATTGTCACATCGACTAAATATAAACCGCAACGATTAACTGAAGTGCAAACTGACGATACCATTCCCATGTTACATCCAACTGCATTGCATATGCAATTTCAAGCGGAATTGCATCTATTTGATTCATACAATGAGTCAATTCGCCAAGTAATGGATGTGGAAAATTCGCTGTACAATGTTAAACAGGAGCAGGAGCGTGAAAAGCAGCAGTTACAAAAATTAACAAGCGATGAAATGAAAAAGCAATTATTGTTGCAGCACAATGAGGAAATAATTGATAATGATGGAATATTATTGAATAATGTATCGAAAATGATTGCGGAAAAGGAGATTGATGGTGATATTATGAACAATGAAGTGGAAAATATGGACGTTGTTAGAGAAAGAAAATTGGCGGTAGCTTCCAATGTAAAAATGGCTGCGGTACACACACAAACAGCTAATGATATTGCAACGCAAACGGACACACCAAAATTAACACGACAAAATCTAGATAGTAGAGAACTGTTGCGGCAGTATCCCGGCATTACATACACCAGAGGTTCATCAAACAATGATTTACCACCCCAAGTGTCATTGCAATCGTTAAACGATGAATTTAATGAAAATATCGAGGATCAATTGGACGAAATTTCAATGCCAAATAAAACAATGCGCACAATGTCAGAGATAAGTTTACACGAGACAACATCGTCAATTAAAACTGAAACCGGAACTGAAATATCAATATCAACACGTGACGTTACGTGTTCATTCAATAAATATTTGGACTTGGAAATGGCACAATTAATAAAAGATGAGAAGCAAATGTATGATAAAATTGAGATGTTATTCAAATCGCGTGAGAAAATATTGAATGATCGTACGAGGAAATTGGTTAAATTGGAGGAACAAAAGCGAGCGTTGCGCGATACAGGACAGGACAGTCGTATCAGTTCAGTGAAGAAGAAGCAACGTGCATTGCTATTGAAATTGCAACAGGAGAAGGATGAGATGAATCGTTTGAAAGAGTTGCATAAATTGGCGAGTCAAGAGCGTAAATTGATGTTGCAAAAGCAACGCAATATGTTTAATCCACAAATGTCAACGAAGAATATACTAACGAAATTGAAGCGAAGTGCAGATTGCCAATCGCCAAGACGTTTATCTGGTCCAATGAAGGGTTATGATATCCGTAGTAATAGTTCAATAAGTTCATTAATTGATTCGGACAAATCGCAACTTGATCGCTCGAATTTCGACGCGAAAATACAATTGAGCGACAGTGGAACTAAAGCAAGCGATCAATGTTTCAAGTCTGATATTGATACAGCTGCTAATAATAATATTCAAGGAATTAAAAGTAATAAATATCCGAAATTAATGGAGGAATCAACGAGTAATTCATCTCATATTGAATTGCCACAAAAATATGAAATTAAAACACGAAAATTTGAGGAAAAAATGCCAAAATCCGATGCGCTATTGCGTTTAAAGACACATCATATGGAATTGGAGTCGAAATTGTTGCACGCACGACAGGAGAGCATGAATAAATTATCGGTGGTAGATTCGCATGATGGAAATACTGAATCCGATACAATTGTTGAGGAATTATCAAAAAAATCTAAAACACCACGGGAACGTGACAATTTAAACGTGAAAAAGTCGCAATATAATTTGGAATCATCAAAAGGAAGTAATAATAAACGAAAGGGAACAAAAAGTATGAAGGGGAAATTGACCGCGAATTTATTGACTGAAAATGAAATGAAATTAAAATCGCATGTTCAATGTGCAGATGATATTCTCAAGCAGAATAAACGTTCGAAGATTGAGAGGGAATTATTAAATATGGATGGCAATTGTTCAAATTCAATTTTGGAGGAAATTAATTTGAATGACAGTGAAAATTCACTTCAGGCATTGGTTAAACATTCACGTGCGGTGAAAGAGAAGAATTATGAACTGTTACGTGATATTGCCAATGAAAATGACGTGAAAGAGAATATTTTGTGCGCTAATAATCGCCATGACAATAATGGTGGAATTGGAATTAATCGTGACGATGTTGGAAGTGATTTGCAACAGAATTTAGGAAATATTTCGACGCGATCTCAAGTTAGCACATTTACCATTTCACGTCACAGTTCTGGCGATAGTGAGAAGAGCTATTCACGTTCAGTTGTAATACGATCGCAGGATCATCAATTCAAAACGCCAAAAAAATTGGACCAGTAAGTAAATAAAAATAAAATAAAAAAAAAACGATAACCAATTAATAAAATGTAATTGATTCATTTCTTTGTTCATTTCACAATTTAAAATTTTGCCTTTGCACTCATACACAGTTTCATCTGTGCAAATCACATATCAATGGTGTTTGTACGCTAAAGTTTACAGTAAAATTCTAATAATAAAACATTTATATAGATATATATATGTCTGTGTGTGTGTGCGAGCAATTCCATTGTAAAAATAGAATTTTCCACAGTTCATTCGCTCATGTATGCGCGCGGTGCTTTTTCCAAAATTATTGGTACAATTTGAAAAAAAACAAAAAAATAATAATCAATAAAAGAAAAAATCCGTGTATTTGATTGGATTGTAATGATCAATTATCAAAATTAATTGTGTATCCGAGTGAGCTATATTATTTTTAATACTTTATCACAATGATATTATATAAAGTATCAATGCTAATAATACATTTTTATATACAATTTTTCCCTTTTATTATTTATTTTTCTTTATTATGTATAGAATTTTACATGCACGCGAAGCTGCACTTGCAACACGACGAAATTGCGTTGAAGACTGGATTGCTTGGCACGCAAGACTCAAAGCTGAGGAGAATCGGGTCGCTCGCATGGAGGAAGCTGCATATAAACTCGTAAATGCAACATCAAATGTCCTTTCATGTCATGGTAAACAATAATAATAATAATAAATACGCAATAAATATTTGTTGTATTCTGATAATTGTTAACACTGCAATCTTTTTTGTATTATTCGTTAGACACGACTGTGTCGTCGGACACAAGCGATGTAGAAGGAAGAGTTGAACTTTTGGCTGAAAAGTTGTCGGAACGTCGTGCACAAATGGCAAAGTTGAAAAGAGAAGCGCGTAGGCAAGCAAAGCAACGATTAAAAGCGCTGGAAAGTCATTTATTAAATCAAATAACGGTAAATTATTTTATCAATATCACTTATTAATTTATTTATTAATCTGTTATTTTTGCATTACTGTCACTTTGCAATTTAGAAATACGATATGACAATTCATGAGATGCGCAAAAAATTGGATTACAAACGGGGCACTAAAGACGATGGGAAACTTGCTATTGAAGCAAAATCAATTGCAGATTTTAAAGTACCTGAGATTCCAATAAAACGTATTCAAGAAATTTATCGCAACAGCGATTTATTGCGTTCACGTTCAGAATCTGATTTAATAGTAAATGACACTTATTGCGAAATAAAGAGGAACAGTAGTAATAGCAATTTTTTACATGATTATCAGTCAACAAGTTCATTGGATAGCAAAAGCACTGCAGCAACATCACAAAAACAAACTGATGAATTAATAAAAAATCAAAGCCGTAGTATTGAATCAATTTTGGAGGAAGCAAAAAATATATCATCGAGTCGTTCAGTGATGCGAATGTGTTCCCAATCAAGTGATAATAGCGCCAGTGTCAAAGATATATTAAAATTCGATGAAAATAGATCGGAGATTTTGGGCAGTGAAGCTAATAAAAGTATTTTAGATACACTAAAATCATCGAAAATTCACATGGATACTGTCAATTCAAAATCATTTGACACTGATGTGAGTAAAATAATACGTCACTCACCGTCAAATTCAATCGCTGAAGATATTACAAATGGTGAACACGCAACATTCTCGAAAAAAATTGATTTTCTTCAATTAAACAATAAAAATTTGAGTGATGATATCAATACATTGGAGAATGATTTGAAGACACTGTCAGAAATGATGTCGCGATTTAGCAAAAAATCGGATGATAAAATTAAACAGACATTGAATAGTAATAGCAATGTGACGTTTGAAAGTGAAAAAAGTACATCGAAAGATATTACTGAAGATTTGGGTGGTGTGTCGGAGAATATTGAAAATGTTGATGAAATTATTGATGAAATTCCGGAATTATCAACAACAATTGGATCACATAATTCATCACAATTGAAAAATTCACATCCGACTTCATCGCAAATAATGGACGATGTTATTTCAAGTGTTATTTCATTGAATGAAGAGTTATCAGAGACAAAATCACCTGATAAAATTGATTTTGAAGCACGAAGTAAAGAAATATTAAATGTTATTGAGCAATCAATTATCTCGGATCATATTAAAATGTCGGAGATTAATTTTGATTTAACTGGCGCAGCATTGGAGAAGAGTATGCAAAATTTGCATAAAGAAAATGAAGCGCTGTCATCAGATTTTAATTCATTGGAGGGTGATATCAAATCAATTTCAAAAATAATATCAAAAATGGCGGAGAGTAAGCGAAATTTGAATTCCGCTACGGACATTACACAATCTGTAATACCGGATTTGTCAAATCAAAGCGAAAGCAATATAACAATTGATGAAATTGATGAAACTGAGAATGATAAAATTGGTTCACAGTCAGAAATTTCACAGTCAAATGATGAAAGTGAAATTGTAACAAATTTTACACCTGATAATATTGAAGAACAATTAAATTCATCGAATAAAAATGACATAACACAGGAACAAAGTCTAATAAATGACATTGAAGAGCAGAATAATTCAGTTTCAATAGATAAAACAAATTTTGTAAATTCAAAAGTGGAAAGTGATACGGAAAATATTTCTCACAATCGAATTTCAAATGATTGGACAATTTCTGATTCATTTGAGGCTCCAGTTGATTCAAATGTGACGGATGACAGTCGAATTATTGATAAATCAGACGAACAAACGGAAAATTTGTCAATAAATTTAAATGAAAATGATAAATCCGCGGAAAAATCAATTCAAAATACAAATGACACTGATATTTGCAATTATACTGCTGGTATTGAGGACACCATGTTTATTCCTGATGGTGAATCTACAAATATCCATCAAGAAATTGTTGAGACAATCGACAACACTGACAATTTAAAACATATTGACACTGACGAACTCGACGACATCTTGGATATAATTGAAAAAGAGAATAAACAGGAGAATGAATTCAATAATATATTGGCCAATGTTCCGGACGAATTGCAATTGGAAATACACGATGAAAAGTTCATTTCACATGCGTGCAATGAATTAAATATTACTGCTGATGTCGAGCCCGTTTTGCAAAAGCTCACTGAAATATTGCAAAGTGTCGAGCGAAACATTGCAAAACGTACTCAAAACCGTGAGTTGGATATCATTCAACAGCATTTAATTGATAAAAATACTATTCAAAATGATAATAATACGAATTCTAATGAATTAAATGACAGAGAATTATCAGCATCGAATAATGAACATAATTTACAAACAAAAAATAACGAAATTTTATCAACTAATGAATTTGTGATAAATACAATGGCGATACCGGAAATAAATGTTATAAAAGATCCCGAATACGAAGACATTTCCGAGGAGAGTTTGGAGGTATCAGAAATACTCGATAAATCACAGTCACAAAAATCAAATCGTATTCCAGAAAAATATGAAGCGATATCAAAAACTGACGATGTCCTACGGATTCTCGATCAAATATCGAAGCAATCAACGTTAGAGGTTGTTCGACAATCAAATCAACATTTGCATGATGTTCAAATGACTGTTCAAGTGTTTGGTGACATATCACCAGGTGATAAAAACAAAGAAAATATAATTTTACAATCGACCGATGGCGAAATAAATCAAGTGCCAACTATAGCATTTGAAAATGTCGAATTAATGCAGGAGAACGCGGAAAAATTTAATAACGAATCACCCGCCAATCCTGATGACGCCGGGGAATTATCACGCAATGATAAAAATGAAGATGTGTCATCGGAATCATCAAGTCAAAACGCGGATACACCGCGCGGTGTATCAGAAATCGATATGGATTCACCGCGTGATCAAAATGAATCGCGATTGGACATAGACATTTTAGATGATGATTTATTAACAGGTGTTACGGATAAATCTGACAATTCCAAAGTTAAATTTCAACCGGACGGCGGCACAATAACAACTTCTGAACGGGATATTGAAATAATGATTGACAAATTGCGTGCGTCATTGAATCAACCGGGTTTAGAAGTAGCGGAATTGGACGCGCGATTATTACGTATTGAACAATTGCAAATAGAATTGCAGATTAAAAAATTGGAAGCTGAAGAAGTGTCGTTTTATGTTCGTGAAATACCGAATAAACCTCCACCGCCTTATACACCACCAGGTGTTGGTACTCTATCATCGCCTGAGCCATCACCAACGCTGCCACGTGCTGTTGTACCATCAAATATTGAAGAACTTACGGCATTTACTGAACGCGCAACAGCTATAATATACAATGCAAAACAGAATGGCGTTGATATAATGGCACTTGAGGCACCATCAGAAATATGCCAATTGAACACAGATACAAATGGCGTTGCAAAAAAAGATCGCAAAATATATAATACATTTTTGTTTGATCTTTGTAAAGAAACAATTGCTGAAGTTTATGGCTCAGAATATGAGAAACCTGGTCCAAGTTGGACTAAACCCAATGTTAAAACAAAACCAGCGATGAAATTACCAAAAACGTGTGAAGAATTGAATGAATATGTGAATAAAGAAGTGGCAACGTTATTTGGATTTAAAACAAAATTACAGCGTGAGAATATGGTGATGCGATGGAGCCGCAAGAGACGCGATCGCGTTGATGAATTGTTGGCGCGTGAAGCTCAAGCTGAAGAGGATGAATGGACTAAATTTCACCATGATGAATTGGCAGTTAAAAATGAACTTACTGTAGCGATTCTCGATACATTGATATTTGAAACGACAAATATTGTTAAAGCCGCATATGCTAAAAAACGACGAGTTGTAGCATAATTTCTCAGCCATTTATTATTACATATCTTCATACAATGTTCATAAATAAAATGAACATTAAACAAATACAAAATTAGAGATTAGATTACAATAAAAAAATAGTTATAGTGAAATAGCTAGATGTGAATAATTTCATTATGAAAACTCGAATGTATAACAATATTTACTTATTATTATTATTATTATTATTATTATTATATAATATACATACTTAAAAGTGTAATATGTGTGGTCTGGAGACGACTGAAGTCGATGCTCAACTATTTTGTAATTGTAACTAAACGAATGAGAAATGATAATGGAAAAAAGAAACACAGGAAATTTTAATCCATAAGACTGAAAACAAACAAAAAAAAACTTTTTGGGACCATTTTCAAATTGAAAATTTAACAGTTGAAAAATTGTGTCGTAAATTATTCAACAACGAAAAAGAAGAGAGGAAAAGTGAATAAAGAAAAAGTAGAATACATTGCAATATTATTGCAAGTGTATAATTTTTTTCAATTTTATTGACATATTAACTTTTTCCTTCTTTTCCTTTTCTACAATTCATATTATTATTATTATTATTTTTTTTTTTACGTACGTACCTGTAATCTTTATAATTGTAAGTAGTATTTTTTTATTTACTTGTTTATTATGTTTGCGTTGTGTATGTGTGTGTGTGTGTGTGTGTGTGTGTGTGTGTGTTAAACGGATGTAAATACTTGACACGTTTGAATTTTTTTTTATTTTTTTCTCACGTAATAATGTATTGAATTTTATTTTGTCACAATTCATCGGTAAGACTTCTATTCAATATTTAAATATGACATGTACTGAACAACCATAAAATGAGAAACAAAAGAGAAAACAAAGGAGAAAATTTTAAGAATATTAATAAAATTAAGCACGAAAAATTCGTAGTTGTAATAAAAACAAACGAAAATAAAAAAAAAAGGGAAAAACAAACAAAAAAACATTATTAACATATGTAGTGTTAAATGTGTACTTAATTATTATTATCTCAT
>CAJUYH010002448.1:0-39951 GCA_910591685.1 Galerucella tenella
TTTTTTTTAATGAAACACCTATTTGCATATTTTTGAAATCCTCTTAATGAACCGATTCCAACAAACTAAATAATGTATGGTCAATTATGAATTATACAGGGTGAAATTTTAATTTTTACAGTTATTCAACACATACATAAAATACCTGATGTATTTGATTTTAATACAATAAAATAAATGCTCAAAATGTTCTCCACCTAGTTGTTGGCAATAGCACAGTCTCCTATAGAACTCCTCCTTAACTTTGTTTAAAGTTTGAGGTGAAATATTCCGTATTTCTGTAGTTATCCTGTCTTTGAGGTCTACAATGCTAGTTGGTTGTGTTGCATATACTTTGTTCTTGAGATAACCCCACAGAAAAAAATCTAACGGCGTAAGGTCTGGCGATCTAGCTGGCCACTCAATAGTACCTCTTAGTCCAATCCATTTATTGGGGAAGATTTCATCTAAATAAGTTCTTACCATTAAAGCAAGTTTTTGTTTATGAAGACATCTTAGAACAGTTGTATGACTAACATTATTTTCACGGGCAATTTGACGTGTACTTGAAGTTGGATTCTCTTCGACACTTAACAAAATATTCACTTTCACATCAACTTCAACGAAGGGTGGTTTTCTTTTCAATGGTTTGACATGTCCAAGTTCTCCGAATTGTGCATGAATTTTAGACACAGTACTTTGTTAAATATTAGGCAATTCGGGATACCTGTGATTAAATAAGTTTGCCACTTCGACTTGACTTCTGCAGTTATCCCCGTACCCGATCATCATTAAAATCTCAATTCGGTGAGTCTCAGTTAAATATTTCTTTGTTATGTCGACGAGGAAAGAGTGTTTGACAAAGATTTTACTTTTGCAGTATAATTTGTCAACACATCAACAACTGACAGAATAGAAAACAATCCACATTATTTACCGATTTTGTCTAATTATTGGCGTTTTTAGGTAATTTTTAGGTATTTATGATACTCGGGAGGATGTACAAAGGGTCACATGTGACCCAAGTGCTGTGAGCCTACACTCACCCTCCCTACTCCACAGATACAGAGAACCCCTTTTAGCATACAAACAATAAATTTTCAAAGCACCAAAAAAATTCCCCATAAAACAACTTTTCTAACCTCCTATTAGCCACAAGGGACCAATACTACGACCGATTCACAACAAATTAAACTCTGTATCAACATTTTGTTTTGATATACCTCCTCCCCATATAACCCCCCTTCCTGTCACGCCACATCGTATGCGCATTTTAATTCCAGACTTGATAAAATGGTAATAAATAAAATGTAAGCCACACCTCGTTTTTGAATCGATCTCCATAGGATATTTCTGTTCTATTTTTAATCACAATGTTATTATTAATACCCTGAAATGTTATTATTCTCACATAATTTACGATAAGCTTCGCAGACAACGAATTTGCGAGATACAGGGTACTAAAGTTGGAGTTATTTTATAATTATTCAGCTCTGTATATATTTACAATAATATGGTTTTAGAAACAATTTTTATTGTTAATAAATATCTAGAGTTTTGTTTGGAAGAAGACAGCCGAACGAGTTTCTAGAGTTTGTCGGGTTATTGAACTTTCAGTAATGTTGTACATACTACTTGGAGATACTACTTGGCTGCTAATGCTAACGAAAATCCGACCTGTGCCGTCTCTATAATCGTATGTTTTCGTTATATTGTCGACAACTCGCGATTTCATAAAAAATATAAGTGTACCATATGATCAATGTATTTATGCGGGAGTGTAAAAAATGTTTATTTCTTATACAATATGTCCCCCCAAGTTATTCTTCATGAAAAGTTTTGTATTATTTAAAACCTAAAATACAGTCAACAAATAATATCAAAATGTTTCAGTCATATACGGGGTTTATTTAAAAATATGAGTATTACTCAATAGAAAAGTTCCTTTAAATTTGACAATATCGAAAAATGTTACTAAAAAAAGTTGGATAATGTCGAAGCATTAGTATGAGTGAGTAAAAATTAAATTTGTTTGTTTCTAACATTAATATGGGATCTATTGAATAAAAAAAAGTATTGGCTTTTACTTCCTCTTATTTAAGTATTTTCTTAGTATAAATTGAATAAAAGATCAGTGACTACTTCATGTAAAAGGGATTTATGGCCATAAGCAAAGTCTTCTGGTTTGAAGTAGTTAGGATTTTTCCAGTACTGGCTTATTTTTATTTGAATAAAAATAAGATCTGTCTTAAATTAGTAAGTTATAAATTGACGATTTTTAAGGTACCTATAAAGCATCCTTTTTTTTCCTACGGTAGTTGCTAGTATATTGTTAAACATGGTGGACTTCATAAATGTTCGTAACAGGAAGAACTATAGGAAGAGTGTAGACTATATTTCGGATTATTTTTTACCAGAGAAAGATGAATCCAGAGGAGGTGCACTTGCATCTCGGCAAAAGATGGAGATATTCCTACGATATGTTAGTGATACAGGTTTTCAAACAGGTATTGGTGAAGATTTTGGCGTTTATCATATTACAGTATGCAAAACCATAAGTAAAGTAGCTGATTGTATATTAGAAAAGGCCCACCATTGGATAACATTTCCATCTAATCTAGATGCCATGGAAGAAGCAAGAATTAAATGGTCTAATCGATTCCAAATTCCTACAGTCATTGGTGCTGTAGATTGCACTCATGTTCAAATTAAAAAACCACCAGAATTTGGCGATGATTTTATCAACACAAAAGGATTTGCTAGCATAAATGTGCAAGTAACTTGTGATGTTAATGAATTGATAACAAGTGTAGACGCTCAATGGCCTGGAAGTGTTCACGATTCCAGAATTTGGAAACAAAGTTCCGTATATGAAAATGTGGCATGATTTCGGGGTAATTTCTGCCTTCTCGGAGATAGTGGATATGGAATTGCTCCTTGGCTATTAACACCTTTTAAAAATCCTCAAAACCGAATTGAAGAATTATTCAATATCACTCACTCCAAGGAAAGAGTTTTAATTGAGAGAGTTTTTGGGCAAGTAAAGCAAAGGTTTCCCATTCTAGGACAAAAGGTTAAAACATCTTTATCAAAAGTTCCAAAAATAATTGTTTGCTGTGCTGTTTTACATAACATTAGCAAGCATTTACGAGATGATTTTGAGTTTACATTAGATGAAATGGAAAGTCCTGGAGACTCCCATTAAGTGTGTGATGAAGCTGAAAATAGTACTACTTTCCGTCAGAGAGGCAACGAAATAAGTAAACACTTGTAAATATAAGTAAGTACTTATAAGTAATCACTCAAAATTCAAAAGATTTTTCCAGTATTTACTTTCGAGACAGTTCTAGTTTTTATTCAAATAAAAATAAGTATTAGCTTTTTCTTATAAGTTATGACTTGCAAGTTAATACTTTTTTTTATTCAATTGACCCATATGATGTTAATTTTATAACTTGGTGTTTGAATGTATTTTATTATTTGCAAAATAAATGAATATGCACTTATTCCGCGTTTTAAATGCAAAAAATATTAAAAAACATGGAAAACCTAAAAGATTATCATGTGTTTCGTAATCACAAGAGACAAATGTTCATTAAAAAATAGAAACTTCAGTAAAAAATAAAATAATCTGAAATTTCTATTTAAATGACTGTAATTACATATTTAATCGTAGTTTTCAATTCTGATCAACTTTTTTTATCTTCTGTAAGTTCCTTGTGGCATTACTTATTCTTTTTTCTTATTATTCTGGGAATCAAACCACAATAATGTTTTTTTATTTCGACGTTTCGAAATAAAAAAAATAAAAAAACATTATTGTGGTTTGATTCCCAAAATAATAAGAAAAAACAACTTTTTTTAGTAACATTTTTCGATAGTGTCAAAATTAAAGGTACTTTACTCTTGAATGAAACTCATATTTTTTGACAAACCTCGAATACGACTAAAAATTTTGATATTTGATGTCTGTATTTTAGGTTTTAGATAATGCAGATCTTTTTATGAAGAATAACTTTTCTTGCTAAAATTAATAATAAAAAAGTTTTTCATATGATTCCAACTTAGTGGGACATATTGTATAAGTTGTAGTACAACTTTGGTAAATAAATGGAGAAAAAAAAAACTTTCGTATTTAACACGTTGACTTTAGTCATTTTTATTTGGGCATTGGACAATTGGGTCTGTCTTTTGTGGTAGTTACTGAGATTTAGTAGCATTAAAAATGAATAAAATTACGAACTTTGGCGTATGGTCGGTCAAAATGCATTGTATTTTCTGTCAAACTTCAATTTTTCTGTATTTCTCCAATCTATCATTCTTATTTGAGAAATTTCAAAGTGCGGGTTCTTAGTTTTACAAAATAATGTAATAATAAGTTTATTCAATACAGATTGTACCAAAAACTTGATTTTTTCGTACAATTATTAAACGAGAAGAAGAAGAAAATGTCAAGAAAACCGAGAAAGTAAGTAAAGTTTGTCCAAAATCAACAGAAGAGTTCAGTCTAAGGTCAGGGTGGACAACAAAAATTGTTTTTTTCTGACAAGAACGACATTTAAGGTCTACCATTCAAAACATAAGATTTGGGTATGTTTTTTATCATTGCGAACATCTATATTGCTTTATTGAAATAATGAATACACCCCCGAAGCGTATATCTTGAAATCTAAAATGACTTTAGCTGAATACTCAACATATCGGTCTAGCAACTTTTGGCAAGTCACCATTTCATTTCTGTTATTCTATCACTAGTTATGTCAAATGTCAGTTATATTTATTTTTGTTGATATTCGTTTAATTGTGTATGTCCATTTTCGATTAGATTTTTGTAGCATTTCTAGTTATTTGTATCTCTATTCTTCTAATTACTTTTTCCACTGACATCTGACATAACGAGTGACAGATTACAGATATGAAATGGTGACTCAACTCCTCTATTGCAAAAGCTAGTTAAGATGGTAAATTAAAACAAAACTTCCTTATGTCAAAATCCGTCAAGCCTTTTAGGCTACAGAGCGTACCAAACCAACACATCAAAAATGCCAAACAAACTATAGTATAATTTTAAACATTCACATTCCAATTTATCTAAAAATTAAAATTTTAAGCTTGTTCAACATTTACAAAAATCCATAAACTACTCATTATTTGAATTATTTGTTTCAAACAAGTAATATTGTCATACTCTGTCGATACAGACTTGTTATACAGGGTGTAACAAAAAGGCAGGTCATAAATCATACCACATATTCTGGGGCTAAAAATGGAATCCTTGAGACTGCAATTAGATATCGTCAGAAGCCATTGCTTTTCCAGAATATTCGGTTTTCGTTAGTAAAACGGTGCCGACTGTGTATTCAAGAAAATGAGGGCCATTTCGAACATCTAATAAAAACTACACATTTGTAAATAAATAAGATTCAATCAAAAATGTGGGACCCTCGAAAAACTTAAAAATTCATTGACTTTAATTTTTGTTACTAGATATTTTTGAAACTTAATGAAAAATAGGCCGTATTTCGATAAAAACTGATAATTGTAAAAAGTACTAGGGGGCAAAAAAGTTTCAAAAATAATGTGTTTGAATAATGGTGCCACAATAAGCATTTAATTGTAACGTACACAAAACTTTTTGGGGGTTTAGGGGATCTCAACTCCCATAAATTTTTAACGGGGTTCAATAATTCCTTAATTTTTTTTCAAGATGCTCTAATCATAAGAAAGCCTTTTGTCAACTTTCATTATAATATGTCCAACTGTCGAAATATTAAAAAAAATTAATTTTCATTTGGTAACTTCGAAGGGTTGTAACTTTTTTCGCATGCACATTTGTACTAGGGTAACTTGGGCTGGATCGAGTTATTTTTAGCACCAGATAATATGGTATGATTTATGACCTGCCTTTTTGTTACACCCTGTATAGTAGCAGTTTTTTAGACAATGATAGTATATACTTTATTGTGTTTCATGTTAAAATAAAAAATTAACTTCCTACATTGATGTAGATTTTATTTAGTAAGTGTGAAATCACAAAAAAAATTCCTAGGTCCACTTATTCCCCACCAAAAACACCGACAAACGGTCTTTTACATATTTTTTACAACAATTTTGGATAAACTACAACTGATCCAACATTTTCCGAAGCTATTTTAGCAACTAAGCTTGTACGCTGCCAAAAATCTACTTATTTCCGCACCTCCGCAAAGAAATCGGAATCGAAACGCACAAAATACAGTAAATAACATAAATATAGACCTGACCCTGTGTACTACACTTAACATAACGATGACTCTGTTCTGGCCTCTGCCTACTGATGGTTGAAACAGGTGGTATCAGACCGATTGTTGGGTTGTGGTGGGAGAAACACTACAGTGTCAAATTGATTAACAATAATAACAATAACAAAGCCGAGTGCGATGAGTCTATAGTTGATATTATTAGAAATCTTAATTTTACAATTAACTTTATACCTACTATGTATTTAAAAGCCGTGTCTTGAATTACTTGACGTACTTTACGTTAATCAATAATAAAAGCGAAATCAATATTACATTGTTTTATTATCAATCAACCTAAAACTGTTCTATTGTTATAAATTTGGATAAAAGTATAGACTCATTGTATTTGCATGGTCACAAATACAGTAAACACATTGTATAAATGTGTGACAAATTATGATCTAATGTTCACTAGATGTAAATACATAAAAATCAATTATAAAATTATTGAAGGGAACATTACTGTCATTAAGTATTTTTGTATGGTTACATTTTTAGCACCACTGTATACCTCCACACAGGTAAACATAGAAAGTTCCCGAGGTGAGAGTCCTATCGGCATGAGAAACACACCGACTATTGTTAATATTATCATCTACTTTATATTATAACTGTTTAAAAAATCTTACTACAAGCAACACCGCACGTGAGACTTGATATGCAGTGAAAAATTGAGTCGCGTGAACCCGATCCTCCATTTCATGTTTTTGTTTCAGACAGATTCACAAGTTGCAGGTTATACTGTATATATTTAGTTTTATCTGAATAAAATTATGTTCTTTATATAATTAAATACAACGTTCTTTGTTTATGCCACTACAAAATAGCTATATGTATGTATACATATACCCAAAATCATTAAAATTATCAAGGCCATTACCTCGTTATTTGTAAGTAGGTCTAAAATCGCTAAGGAACTATAATTACACTTCGTTTTAAATAAAATTACAGGAAAATATATTATCGTACTTACCCTAAGCCATCCTCCTTGGGCAGTTACAAGGGTATAAAGGAGATACAAGTCGACCTCCTTGCCACCTAGAGTAGGGGCCCGCTTAAATGGCGTCCTGTAATGACGCAAATATATCGTTATTGACTATTTATTGGATAGAAATGTAATAAGTTAGAACTTACCCTCGAATTTCATGAAAGTGTTGCAAGTCCCGAAGGAAGACGTCGCGTTCCTTCGCGTACGTGGCCTGATCCTTGCCTAGAAAGTTAGCCATTATCACCCAAATTCCTTGTTTACTACACCGCACGTGTCATATCGCTGAAACCGGCACCGGACGCGACCCCAAGACGTTGAAACAACGGTCCCGACGTCCGTTTGCTCACCTCCCGCAATTGGGGATGCTGGAAGCTGGCAGTCGTTGGCCAGGCAGTAGACGACTCCCTGCGCTAGCTAGCACGACATTGCACTCTGACCGTAAAAATGCGCAGAAACATTACTTTCGCAGCCACTACGCGATCTACTGTACTACCGTTTAAAAGATGCAAAGTTTATAGATAAAATTCACTGTCTTGCATATTTTCACAACAATACTTTTAACGATTTGCTGCCAGCACACTCGAGACTCTTAACCCATGATGCTTGTCAAGAATTACAACATGGCTGCCGGTTCCCTGTTATTATCTAGGCGCGAATAAACTGTACTAACACGGCAAATATAAGTCCTTCCACCTCTTAACTACACTTATATGATGAATAATTTCTTAACTAATTTTGTTTTAATGTTTCTAACCATTTGAACCACTTCATATTAAAAAAAAACCTTTAAAACTCCTTACGAGTTATTTTTGACAGCACAAAATATTAGTTCAAAATGACAAACTAATTGCTTCCAGTGGCGACATCTACAGCGTGTCATGGAAAACTATTAGACGGTAAAAAATTGAAGCTACTTTATACTAACTGCGGATGCGCTTCGTAAATTAGCAGATTTCTGTAGTTCAACTCAAACTATTATTTTATTATATAAATTAAATGAATGTGTTATATCATAGAAATAATTGTTCAATTTGTGAAGAAGAAAGTGAGACTTTTTTTATCTTATCTGTTCTATATTTTATTAATAAATAAGTAGTAAATATAGATCTTTGTTAAAGGGACATCTACAGGTATCTTAAGAAAGTATTTTAAAAATAAGTGCTGCCAGTGACAAAGATATAAAAAAAGAAGGATTACTACATGTAGGAACTACTATTTATTGCCCAATGAACAATTTCATTAAAACTTTGTCAGATCCGTACTCACTTATTTAGCAGTAAACTAGTTTGAATAATAATTTATTAATTAGATCTTATAAAAAACGTAACTTTGATAACTACTTATACATACCTAATTACAGTGAATAACAGCTGTAAGATATTTTCTATTTTTTAATCAAAATCGATCTCGGGTGCAATGTATTTAGAAACTGAACCATATTATTGAGTACGGATCTAATAAATGCTTACTGCTCAAGCTCAAAATAAACGTCTGTCTCAATCGAAGATGTCTTAATTTTTTTCTTCTTCTTTAAGTTCTTTTGACTGACAGTTCCATGTGTTGTGTTCACGTTGTGTTTCCATATTTGTATTAAACCAGTAGTGAACTTATATTTTTCTTATGGTTTATAAACGAAAAAAATACCATTATGGTGACACCCATTTGAAGAAAAAGTGGAGAACAAAACGACGAACGAAAGATTTAGATGAGGTAGGTAAAATATAATTTTAAACATTTTTATAGGTTACTTACTGTCTGCTATTTCAGATTGATGAAGACTTGAAACCGGATAATTCCGAAAAATTATTGAATCAGGAAATTGACTTCGACAAACCAGGTACCGCTCAACATTATTGTCTTCATTGTGCTAGATATTTCATATCAGATAACGCTTTAAAAGATCACTTTAAAACCAAAGTTCATAAGAGAAGATTAAAAGCATTAGAATTAGAACCGTATACTGTTGAAGATTCTGAAAGAGCTGCTGGTTTTGGTAATTGGAAAGCTCCTAGCAAAAGGAAGATTGAAACACAACCTTCGAAATCTGATAAAGAAGATTCAGAAGAGTCTTCAAGTAAGAAAATAAAAATTGATGATGATTTATTGTAAACATATTTTTAATCTTAAAAGTATTGGTAGGTTTTATTCTTCTGCTTTATATATAACAGGTGATAAAGCCCAAAAGACTTATGTAGTTTTATATCCGGTAATAGATTTTGAAAAGCATTTAATAAATAAAGATAAATTGGTAAAAAATATCACAGCTAGGAGATTACCAATAAATATTGAAAGTGTTGTGAAAAAATGGACATTCTTCGAAGAAATTCTTAAACGTAAACATACTTTGGAGTTAACGAGGCAAGATATTGCACAAAATATATCCAGGTTATTAAAAGTGTCAGATGTGAATCAAGAAGAAGTCGATAAGTATAAATTACATAACAAAGTAGTGAAAGATGATCTTAAAAACCTCAAAGATTCATTTTATGAACTTGAAGAAACAACAATGCTGCAAATACTTGGTTTACCAAATGTTTTACATAATAAAACTCCACTAGATGTTGAAAATATTGTTTTAACACACTCGGAAACACCTCTAGGTAAAACTCCAAGTAACGTTGATATAGGAATTAGTAATGGTTATATTAAATACGTAGATCCTTTTACTTGTTACTTAAAATCAGATGCAGCACTTTTGGAACTCAGTGTACTTGAATATTTTAGAAAAATGTTGTTGAAAAATAGTTATCTACAATTTTCCAATCCGAATTTCTGCAGGACAATTATCGCTGAAGGATGTGAGGAAATTTGTTGTGGAAGTGAAAAAGTTTTGACTTTAGAGGAAAAAGATAATGATGAAAATAACCTCAACAAACTACATTTATGTGGTTCTGGAAGTTTAAAATCGTTTATGGCATATTTTGCCAGACATGCTGTTAACCAAGTAGCGTTACCTTTAAAATATTTTTCTCTTGGACGAGTTTATCAGCCTGTTAATAAAGATGAAGTTGCTAGTCTCTGTAATTTAACTCAGCATACTGTCGTTGATATTTTTTGGGCTGATTTGGAAGAAAAAAGTGAAGATATAGAAAGTGTGGTTCAGTTAATTTCGGAAATTTACAGTGTGCTAGGTTTTCATTATCGTATTGTTATTCTACCAGCAAGTGAAATAGAAAAAGCTGAAAGTTTAAGAATATCAATTCAGATGTTCTCCAATTTTCAACAAGAGTATATTGAAGTTGGAAATGTTTCTTTTTACGACACTTATGTAAGTAAAAGATTGTTGTTTACTTATAGTTTTAATAAGGAAAGAAAGTATCCAAAAATTATTTCAGGTCAAATATTAAACTTCCACAAATTTATAGGATGTGTTTTTGAGAATTTTTATGATGAAAACTTACCTTTGTTAAATGTATGTTTAAAGGAAAAAGTTGTTGAATTAAATAATAAATAAACCAGTTTTATTGATTTTATTTCTTCCCATTTTAGTAACAGGTTTTAAACCGAGAATTTCAAAACACTTTTCCAACATAGCAGCATTAATTTCAGCAGCTTCAAAGAATACACCAGCTAAGCTGGTGTATTCTTTGGCAGCTTTGTCAGCTTCTAAATTGTATTTTGCGACGTCTTCGTCCGTAATACTGTGTATTTTATGAGAAAAATAAATAATATTCAAACATACCGATCACAGTCAGTTATTACCACAGAACACAGATAAAAACTTGTTTCTGTGTTCTGTGGTTATTACCTTAAAAAAAATACGTCAAGACATTGACACATAAACTACTTGATACACTGAGAAAAGTAACACTACACTAAGAAAAATAGTAGTGTTGATGAACATCCCTCACAATTAGGTCTATAGAATATTTTTTAACTACACATGAGAACACCTTATTATTCATCTCATGTGTGTAATGAGAAGTGGCTCATTTTTAACCTAATCTTAAAATAATATACGGTGAACTGAGGGGAATGAACGGAAGTGTCGACTTGACATTGACAGATAAACTAATCAATTCACGCATGTGCACACAAATTTGCGATCACGAAACCTACTTTCTTTCGCCTCTTGTTAGATGGTGTACTCTGTGGTTTCACGAATAGAGCATGTCCACGTGACGTCACCAACTATTTTAACCAGAGTCTGGTAGTGAAACCACAGAATACACCAGGTGTATTCTGTGGTCTTACCACCAGAGTATTGTCAACTGTCGTGGACATGCCCTATAGGGAAGAATCTCGGAGTGGGCGACATCTACAATTAATCGTTCGAAATACTCGGAGGGTGAACAACAAACTAACCCAAATGTGTTTATATAGGTGAAGTGTGAGATTTTTATACAATTTTAAGTGATTTAGGTCGAAAGTGATATATTTTTACGTTATTTTATGAACAATAGTTGTTTCAAATAAACATCAAATCTTAAAATGCAGCGGATTGGAAGAGATAATGAGGTAAGATCACGCAAAATGTGCTCAGTTCCTCAATGTGCATCATACAGTAGGTACTTCGGATATTTCTCTACATAAATTCCCTTTGAATCCCAAGGCAGTGAAGAAATGGCAAAAAATCTTGAAGATATAGGGAAGCCTATCTCAAAATACATGCTTGTTTGCAGCAAGCACTTTCTGAAAGAGGTTTTTTTTTGTGGTAAGTTCAATAATTTTACTATCAGACTCTCTTCACTTCAATTTATATTTTTTATTATTCAATATATAGTTACCTCCACAACACCGAGGGAGCATTTGAAAAATGGATCCTTTCCTAGCCAGAACCTTTCCAGTGACTAATTATCAACATACAAAAAAATATATATATGTGGAAGTGACCGACAGTAAGTGAGAACTCAAAACAATTACTTCTGGTTTATTATTTTTGCTATACCATATTTTATTCTATATTTTTTCTTTTAGTCAATTAGTATTATAAATGTTTCTTTATTCATATTCTGCATAAAATAGATTAAATGATATGAAAAGCAAAATTTGTTTTTATTATTGCATAAAGTCTTCCACCTATTTATAATTATTGTGCAAAACCATACATACCTTTGCTTATATAATGAAACAATAACTTTTTTATATTATTTATTTATTTTTTATTGTGATACAATACATCTTGCATAATATGATCTAGATGCCTGAAAATAAAAACAAACAACACATAAAAGAGAACAGGTAAGTCAAACAGATGAAGCTTTTTTCTCTCCAATCGAAATGGCCGATATGCCATTTTAAAATTAAATTATACAACTTCTCCTTATTTACTTCAAAAATGTTGCCAAAGAAGAATCCCCTACACCTGCAGGTATTAAAAAAGTGCTGATGTTCAACATATATTCAAATGACTTAATTATTGTTCGTTTTCATTGTCTAAAACTTACTGTGGGCAAGAAGATTAAAGTTTTTTTTGTTCAGTTCAGCTGTTGTATTGTATTTTCTTTTTTTTTTAATTCCTGGGTGACTAAATGACTAAAATGGTTCTGGCCTACTGATTCTCTCTATGTCTTTTTTCCTTTCCCTATTTTTGAGCCAGAGATCAGTACAGCTTACTGGTTTTAGCATCTCATATCTGAAACATGAAAAAGAGAGGAGGCAAACAGGGATGTGTGGTTTTGAAATCATCTACCTACTTGCTTTCTTAGGTAATTGAGAAAACTTATTTACCTGTTAATATAAATCAATGTAGCAATAATATCCTTATCCTTATTAGTGTCCTCCTAATCCTTCTTTACAGGAACATTGTCAAATCCAGGACTCACTGAGTTTTATAATGGGGGATTGTAATATTGTTGGAGATCTCATACATAAGCTTTTAATAACTTTTTCATTGGAACCTCACCTTCATTAATTGGCCGAACACGTTCACCAACAATCCAGAATATCCGAAATTGATATCTCTACTTTCACAGGCATTATTAATAGATATCTTATGACACAAATCCAGCAATACAACACAAAAATTTCGAAAACGAAGCTAATATCAAATGACAGAATATTTGTTGTTCACCCTCCGATCCGACATTTTGGATTTCGCAGCGCCATCTCGCGGTTCGTGATTTTTCCCTATAAAATGGAAGTTAGGAATGGAAGGAAAAAGAAGAAGAAATGGAAACATAACCTAAATAAATAAACCAGTTTTACTAATTTTATTTCCTCACATTTTAGTAACAGGTTTCAAACCGAGAATTTCAAAACACTTTTCCAACATAATAGCAGTAATTTCAGCCAGCAAAATTCTACCGATATTAACTTTAACAATATCCCCGGAAGAATCTTTCTCGATACAATAACAACAATCGTAAAATTCAGTAAAAGTAGTCGAAACTTCGTAGACATATTCACACAAACTGTGCAAAAACAAATCCTTGGTAATTTTAAGAAGAACGTCCGGGAAACGAAGTAAAACTTTAGCCAACTTCCACTCTTTTTCGTGATCCAATGAAATGGTGTGCGTTTTACTCAGCTCTTTAATTTTTTCTGATGTAAAATTGGCCGTACGAGCTATGGATCTTATACGTGTTAAAGCATAGAGAAGGTAAACCGCTGTGTTTCCTTTATCTTCCAACATTTTATCAAAAGAAAATATATATTCGTGATTTCTATTATGGGAGAGATCGGCGTATTTAATACAACCATAAGCGACGGATTCTTGGGCTTTTCTCAATTCTTCAGGTGTTAAAACCTAAAATAAACTTTATTATACAGGGTGTTTCATTGGGAAAAGGACTAACTTTAACTGTAGATGAAGATCACTTTGGTGCTTCCAAAGACCTATATTTAATGTTTCTTCTGCACTTTATAACCTATATACAGGGTGTTTTATAAATGTATCCTATTTCTTTCGAACTTCATAACTTCCGAGTTACCCTGTATATTATTTTGAAATTTGGTTCACGTAATAATCATTAACTATCACGAATCTTTGACTGATTTTGCGAAAAATCGATAGCACTCACCTATTTTGAGAATAATCCGTCAAAAAATTTGCGGGTTATACATATTTTGCTAAGAAAAATCCAAAAAAAGATTTTTTTTCGCCACTTGAGCCATCACTTTTGGACTAGTTATTTTATACAAACCACAGTTTAAATATATTGCACTGTACGGAAAAGTGATCAACAACATGTTTGTGTTCTCGCTAATTATAACAACATTTCAGTTAGTTTCTTCATATTATTGTTTAAATTACCACTTTTATAAATATATATTTGACAGGCTACAAATTTGTATGAAACCAATTAAATCAAATGACAAATGACATAGAAGCTCTAGCGTAATGTGTGACATGGTTGCCAGCTGTAAACGATTACGTGAGAATCATGATATTTTTAAAATATTAATTAATTATTGCATTCGAATTTCATCTTAGAAAGTATTGGATGAGAGGGATGAATGCATTGTAATGCACATCAATCTATTCAAGAAGAGGAAAAAAAAATAATAATTGGATTCACCCTTCCCCTTCTAGAATAACTTAATGTGGATTACAAATAATTGGAGGCATTTGCTTTCTCCTCAAGATATTCAAGAAGGGGAAGGGAATATAATAATTGGATTCACCCTTCCCCTTCTTGAATAACTTAATGTGGATTACAAAGTATTGGATATCTTTTGAGATGCCTTGCCCTCAAAAGATATTCCAGAAGGGGAAGGGTATATAAAAATTGGGTTCACCCTTCCCCTTTTAGAATAATTAAGTTATTCTAGAAGGGGAAGGGTTAATCCAATTATTATATTCCCTTCCCCTTCTGGAATAACTTGATGTGGATTACAAAGTATTGGATATTTTTTGAGGGGAAGGCTGAATACCTTAGATTAGGAAAGCATATGGATACCGCACTTCGCCTTATTTGACACTTGCGATCTGTCACACACTTTTTCTGGACGCCATTTTATTTGTGGCAGACAAAGCGAAAACGGCGTAAGCTTCTTTCGTGAATTTTTAAGTGAAAATTATTAAGATTGTGATTTATTTTTTAACTGAAAAATGGTGAATTGTTGTGCTTACGGATGCCGAAGTCGAAGCGAGAAAAAGGAGATTGGAATTTCATTTCACAGGTGAACAAATAATTATATGTACAATGGACTATGTAGTTTTGTTTCTTTTAAATGACGAAAGAGTTATCCCTGACAAATGATTTTTAAGTATGTAATTATTCAGTCTTTAATTCAACTAATACTAGTATTTGGATGACGAGTTTTAATAATGTTCATTAAAGATTTGCATATATAACGTATATTCTATGTTCAAAACGACCATCATAGCAGTGGCGCGGGTAACTAATTTTTAAATTTCTCAAGATTAAATCTAGGTGCTCATTTCTATAATAGATTAATTTATTGATTTTCCTCCTTTGATACCCACCCATTATGTGCCTTTAACAAGCATTCATATTCTCAAAACAAATTGGTATTATTACATTGGAAAAAATGTATTACAAACATTATGTTACGCCGCTGACCCTATCCGCGATGTGGCAGGCGGTAACAGTTTTACGACTCTGGTTACGCGTCCACTCTCTTTCCTTGTCTAAGCTGAATACAATGATTATATATTTGTTTCCCCGTCTTCAAATACGCAATATAAGGATATCATCATAATATATAAAATGTGTTTATAATTTCATTTATGTTCTTGGGTTTGTCTTGAATGAATCTAACTAAAAATATAGTCTGATACAATATTTAATTTCGTATCTCAATAGTCATGTAGCATGATTGTCGAGTAGTCGATTACAGCTGGCAACCACGCTACAAAGTATTGTATTTTGTTCTATGTTTTGTAGGTTGCATATCTGTGTATGCGATTATTATTAAAATTATTTATATTCAAACTGGTTGCCTGTCAAATATATATTTATAAAAGTGGTAATTTAAACAATATTATGAAGAAACTAACTGAAATGTTGTTATAATTAGCGAGAACACATGTTGTTGATCACTTTCATGTACAGAGCAATACATTTTTTGTATGAAATATCATGCCAAAAAGTGATGGCTCAAGTGGCGAAAAAAATCTTTTTTTGGATTTTTCTCAGCAAAATATGTATAACCCGCAAATTTTTTGACGGATTATTCTCAAAATAGGTGAGTACTATCGATTTTTCGCAAAATCAGTCAAAAATTCGTGTTTCCCTATAGTTCAACGGACCCATTTAGATGGATTTCCTAAAAACAACTAACACCCTGTATATAGATTTTTTTTAATTTGCTCTTTATAATTGGAGAGAGTATAAAAAACCGAATCTACATATATTACCTTTTTATTTTCCCGCAGACAATTTTACTACCAAAAATTTACCGTGAAAGTAATAATTTATGCACGTTTTGGGGGTTAACAATGATATCGGAGAGGTTTTTTTTTATTTTTAGCTTGAAGTGGAATCTATTTAATGCATCTAGAGGAGCATCCTACAAATTCAATTGAGTTTGTATGTTTCCGAGTACAGACTAGGACTGGGCGATTATCAAAAAATATAATCGATTATTATTATAATCGATTATTTCCGATTAATCGAAAGTAATCGATTAATCAACGATAATCGAGAATAATCGATTAATTAGAAATACTCGATTTGTCGGAAATAATCGATTAATCGAAAATTGATTATTTTTCGAAACGTTGAAAAGAGAGTTTCAACATACATCTCGTGATCAAGAACTATTTTATAATATTCAACCAATTTTTTCCCTCACTCACGCCTCTGAAAAAATTGATAATTTGGAACTTACGAAAATATTTTGAAGTTTAAGACCTCAAAAAATTGTCAAGATATTCTCAAGGCATCAGTTATAGGGAACAAAGTAATTAAATACAATAGTTCTTGATAACGAAAGGTGGTAAAAGCTATCGAAACGTTGAAGAATCAATCACAAGGAACCTAGAGAAGATATTTGGAAGTACTTAAGATTCTGATATTGAATTATTCTCTCGATTAATCGATCATTTTAGATCATTCGATTAATTGATTATTTGCGATTATTTGATTAATCGATTATTTTCAAAAATATGTATAGATTAATCGATTATTTTTCAATTAATCGATTATTTTGCCCACCCTTAGTAAAGACCACTAAAAAAACTGATTACAGGGCCGTACTTAGAAATACTCATTCAATATGTTTCGAATATTTCGAACACCCTGTATGAGAATATGTATCTGGAAACTATGTACTTCTACATTTAGAATAACAAGAGTAAAATAGGAGAAATAAATTTATACTGCAATTTTTGTAGGTTAGACGTTCTTCGTTTGGACAATGTTGTTAGAATTTCTTGTTTTCTATTCATGTCAATAAAATTAATGAAAATATCTCCGTATTTTGAAGTATAAATTTATTTCTCGTATTTTACTCTTGTTATTCTCAATGTAGAAGTGCATAGTTTCTAAATACATATCCTTATACAGGGTGTTCGAAATATTCGAAGCATATTCAATGAGTATGTCCTAAGTACGGTCCTGTTATCACATTTTTTAGTGGTCTGTACTCGGAAACATACAAAATTAATTGAATTTCAAGGATGCTCCTTTAGATGCATCAAAAAGTTTTCATTTCAAGCTAAAAAATAAAAAAAAACCTCTCCGATTCCATTGTTAACCCCAAAAAGTGCATAAATTATTAATTTGACGGTAAATTTTTGGTAGTAAAATTGTCTGCGGAAAAATAAAAAGCAAATATGTAGATTCGATTTTTCAAACTCTCTCCAATTATAAAGAGCAATTTAAAAAAAATCTATATATCTTTGGGAAAGACGAGTTTTTAAATTTTTTGTTGATCCAGACCTGCATTATCTCTTTGAAAATGCTTTTGATGGAGTTTCTAGGTAATGGTTATTACGTCTACCAAATTTCAAAATAACATACAGGGTAACACTCGGAAGTTATGAGGTTCCAAAGAAATAGGATAAATTTATAAAACACACTGTATCTCGGTTATAAAGTGCAGAAGAAACATTAAACATAGGTCTTTGGAAGCACCAAAGTTATCCCCATCTACAGTTAAAGTTAGTCCCTTTCCCAATGAAACACCCTGTATCAAATTAATACAGTAAAAGTAGATGGGCTAAGAGAGTTCAACTATAAGTATAGGGAAAACAGTGTGTTAGAAAGACTGACGTCACGTAAATTGTCAAACGTCACGTTGTCCTTCACGTCAAATGTCAAAACGTCACATTGCCTCCATGACTCTCTCTCTAACACACTGTTTTCCCTATACTTATCGTTGAACTTTCTAAGCCCATCCACTAGTAAAATTCATTACCCTATCTCTTTCTTTCAACTTTTCCAAAGCCCTTTTTAATCCTTCATCCAACAAATCTAACAACCTTACTGAGAGAGACAGACGTCACGTCAAATGTCAAACGTCACGTTGTCCTTCACGTCAAATGTCAAACGTCACGTTGTCCTTCACCACAAATGTCGAACGTCACGTTGATCCTTGACTCTCTCTCTCCCTCTCCCCCTTCTCACTCTCTCCCTCTCCCCCTTCTTCATCTCCCCCTATCCCTTTCTCTCTCTCTCTATCCCTCCTCCCTCCCTATCTCTCTCTTTCCCCTCCCCCTCTCTCTACTATACATTACCTTATCTCTTTCTTTTTCTTTCAACTTCTCCAAAGCCCTCCTTAAACCTTCGTCCAATAAATCTAGCAGCCTTACTGTCTCTCCTGATCGGGTTTTAAATTTTTTCTTGTCTTCACCAAGTACGACACCAAAACCAACATGATCCACCCGATGAACGGTAGGATTTAATATACCCGCCTTTTTGGCACAACTAAACAGTACGGAAAAGTGAGTAGCTTGACCTGCGTCTGTAACATAAATCACCCAATCTGCTTTTTCTTCTACAAGTCGATGATTAATAGCTGCTAGATCGGATGTGTCGTAAGTGAAGCCGCCGTCACTTTTTACAACAGTTAAAGGGATGGTTTGATCACCCCACATAACTTTACGACCTTCGTCTAATTCTAGCAAATTTTTCCCGTCCAGTTCTTTTACTATTTTTTCCATACGATTCTGGTAAAAAGATTCACCTCTTTCTATAAGTTTTACGTCTAATCGATCATATATTTTCTGGAATTCTTTTCTGGATACATCACAAATTAATTCCCAAGCTTTCTTGTGTCTCGGCTCGAATGACTGCAGTTTTACTACACTAGCATAAGCTCTCTTCTTGAATTCTTCATCTTCATCAAATCGTTGCTTAGATTCTTTGTAAAACGCTTGCAAATCACTGATAGGTGGAGATTTAATGTAGTAATCAGGATATTTGTCTTCCAAGTGAGCAATAAGCATACCAAATTGAGTACCCCAATCACCAACGTGATTTATTCTCAATACATCATATCCTAGAAACTCTAATAATCGACAAATACTATCTCCGATAATAGTAGATCTCAAATGTCCTACATGCATCTCCTTGGCAATGTTAGGAGAGGAGAAATCAACTAAAACCTTCAACTTTTTGTGCAGTTCTGGTCCTTTTATACCATGTTCAAATATACAAGATAGATTTTTCAAAGCAAAGTTTTTGTTTAAGAAAATATTGATGAAACCAGGTCCAGCTACTTCTAATTTTTCAATAGCCTCATGAGATGATACATTATCTACAATTTTTTGACCAATGTCCCTTGGTGATACTTTTTTTCCCAACTGCTTATAAATATTTGCCAAAGGCATAGCGGAATTGCATTGATAATCTCCAAACTTTGGATTTGTTCCTGATAAAGCGATAACTATTGGAGGATCAGTTATATCCGGAAATGCAGCAATAATTGCAGTTGAAAATAAATTAGTTAGAATATCATTAATGCTTTGCAATCTAGTTTCATCCATTGGTAGTTTGGGAGTTTTTTTCGTCGACTGAGCACTTATAGCCTAATGAAATTAAATTTTAATTATTGTAACTAATGGGAATAATTACATCACACTTACTCTATTTAAAATCGCAAGGCGATGTTTCAATTTTATATTTTCTGTAATTAGCTTATTCAAATCACTATCGCTAGTGGTAGGTTGCAGAGCAGTACCATCTATATTATTTTTCAACTCCTCCATACCTGCTGTTAAGACTTTGATTTGTTCCAGCTGTAATAAATAATTGCAAATAAATATCGAGAATTACACATTATTCTTGAAGACTTACAGCTTTGTCGGCTTCTAAATTGTATTTTGCGATGTCTTGGTCCATAATACTGTGTATTTTATGAAAAAAATAAATAATATTTAAACATACGGATCACAGTCAGTTATAACCTTAAAAAATGTCTTAGTTTTCCTCTTCTACTTTTTTTTGTGAAAGTTCCACGAATAGGGCATGTCCACGACAGATGACATTGACAATACTTGGGTGGTAAAACAATAAACAATAGACATGATGAAAAATTATCAAACAACAAACAACTATTAACCCATATTATATATTATTAAATATGCAAGCTCAACAATTAAAATAACTTTAAAAGTACACTGAAGCAAAATCAAGTAAAATCAAACACGATCTACCATTATAAATCAGCATAACCTCACTATTAAGTACCACGTGTTCTGAAATCTTTGTTTATTGTTTTACCACATAAGTCTTGTCAAAATAGTTTGTGACGTCACGTGGACATGCCCTATAAAATGGTGTTTAGGAATGAAAGGAAAAAGAAGAAATATAAAGCTAGTGGTGAGCGATATCGTGATTTTTAAATCACATTGTTAACTGCTACTGTGATTTTTTGATATCAGTGATTTTAAAGCGTGACTGGTCACGACTTTCACAATTTTATCATATCAAATATTGCGACCGTGGCGTGAGGCGTGGCTCGGTTCGGTTTAGGTAAATGGACAGAAGGGGCAAAGTGCAAACTGATATACAGTGAAGTTGAAGAAAAATGAAATATTTTATATTCTTTAAATAGTCAATTTCAGGTACCTGTGGCCGTGATCACGTCACGGTGTTCTACGAGATCAGGTAACAGTCATGATTTGTCAATTCTATATATCAGTTACTAAATCACAGTTCGTGATATCTCGCTCACCACCACTCACCACTATTGAATGAAAACATAACCTAATACTTTGTAAAAATAAGTAAGAAAATATAATGATAAAAATGTGCTAATAAGATATTTAAAAATGTTAACAAGCTCTAGAATATTATTCATGTACAAAGTGAACAAGGATGTCCTTCAAAGTGCTTTTATTTCACAAGCCATCCCCAAATTGAAGAAAAAAGGCCGAGAATCACAATTGCTCATTAGCTGTAAACAATCAAAGCTGAACCACTATGCTGGGGTTTATTATGGTAAATTAGAAGAAGTCCCATTAGCTTCAAGGGGATGGGCACATAACAAATCAAAAGGAGATATCTTTACTGTCAATAAACTAGAAGATATAAAAAGCCCAACATATTCATTCCAAGAAGTAGGTATCCACTCAAGTCTAATCCCAGTTTTGAAAAATCAATGTATAAAGGAATTAACTGAATTTCAATATAGGGCTATTCATGAAATTCGTTTAGGTATTATTATTATTACAATGCAGGAACTAACAATTGTATTAATTGTTATTATTTAAGGAACCCATGTAATGCTCGCTGCTGAAACTGGATGTGGAAAAACTCTCGCTTACCTCTTACCGATTATACAGGACTTAATTGATGAAAAATCTGAAAACGCAAACACTCCAAAAGCAGTTGTTATCGTACCTAATAGAGAATTAGCTTACCAGGTTGGTGAAGTAGCTGGATTACTCGGAGAAGCTGTAGGATTATCGACAAAAACTATTGTCGGTGGAAAAACTAAGTCTTTAATGATGAATCCCGTTTTTGAGAATGTTGATATTTTAGTAGCCACCCCAGGAGCCTTAGGAAAACTTTCTACAGTTGGAATATATAAATTAAACGAAGTTAAATATACAGTATTAGACGAAGCTGATACTCTAATAGACGACAGTTTTATAGATCGAATAGAAGGCTTAATAAAACGAATGCCGCTATCGCAATTGTTATTAGTTTCAGCGACAATTCCAAGAAAATTCCCTCCTGTACTTGCACCTATCGAAATGTCAATAAAACATATAATTTCACCAAAAATCCACAAACCACTTTTAAATATAACTCAAAAATTTCTGAGGTTAACGAAATCATCAAAACCTGGTCTTTTATTGCAATTAACTAAAGAAAATAAACAACCTATGTTGATTTTTACAAATAAAAACGAAACGTGTAACTGGGTGGCTTTATTCCTGAGAGAAAACGGTGTAAACTGTGCAAATATTAACGGTGATATGAACTACTCTATTAGAATCGATCAATGGAACCAATTTGCTAGAGGGGATGTACAAATCCTATCAGCTACCGATGTAGGAAGTAGAGGATTGAACACCGTACAAGTCAAACATGTTTTAAATTACGACTTCCCGTTGTACGCTGCTGATTATTTGCATAGAATTGGAAGAGTTGGGAGATTGGGTAGTGCGGAATCTTGCAAGGTTACTAATTTCGTCGCTGGGTTTCCCGAGGTTAAAATGGTGCAACAAATAGAGGTGGGTTTGTTGTGTGTTTTGATTAGTACATTTTATATTTTGTTTTATTTTTAGCTGGCAATAAGACGAAATCAACCGTTGGAAAATGTTGATGGTAATATCACAAATATAGTTCAAAGAAAAATTGCAAGAAATCAGAGGGATGCAGCTTGAAAATGTGTATCGTTTAATAAAAACCTTTGTTCCACTCTACTGTATAATATATTTACAAAAAAAAAATGTGGCTAAATAAATATTGTTACAATAATTGTCTGTTATATACTTTTTTTAAATAGGGAGTTGACTAAAATGATTTTTATACACTTATCTAGTTCGTATAATAAGTATTCAATGATCTATATATGTGTATGGGGTCTGGTGAACTATAATTTTGCAAAAAATCAATAGTACTCACCTATTTTGAAGATCACTCACCAAAATAATTGTGCTAAATTCAAAATATCCAGAGAAAATTCCAAAAACATTTCAACCATCACTATTTAGCCTGATATTTCATACAAAAAACAGTTTTAATCTATCGCACTGTATGGGAACCTATTCAAAAATATATTTTCTTTTAAATTCAATCATTTTCCTTACAGCTTAGTTCACCAGAACCTACGGGTAATTTGTGCGATTTCTCTTCTAGGGGGGGTTCATTTTAAATTTATTGTATAACAAAAGTTTGTACGACTTTATAAACACAGTTCTAATCATTTTAATGTATGTATAATCTTAAAATCGGTATGGCAATTATCAAAAACGTGTATCATCTGGCATACGTTCGAAATATGCAACATTATCCTCTTCCACTCGATAATCGTGAATCCATCTACTTCCTTTTCGTAAGCTACCGTCAATTCCATCTTTCCAAACACCGGCAGGCAAATATATCTAAACAATTTTGTAACAATCAGATTTTTCAAATAATAAAAAAACCGTTAGAATAGAGGAGTTCAGTCTGAGGTCAGTGTGGCCAACAAAAAGTGTTTTTTTCTGACAAGAATGACAGTTAAGGTCTACCCTTCAAAACATGAGATTTTTGCATGTTTTTTATCATTGTGAACATCTATATTGCTTTATTAAAATAATGAATACACCCCCGAAGCGTATATTTTGAAATTTAAAATGACTTCTTCGCTGAATACTCAACATATCGGTGGGCAATAACTCTAGGAACTTTCGGCAAGTCACCATTTCATTTCTGTTATTCTGTCACTAGTTATGTCAAATGTCAGTTATATTCATTTTTGTTGATATTCTTTTAATTGTGTATGTCCATTTTCGATTAGATTTTTGTATCATTTCTAGTTAGTTGTATCTCTATTCTTCTAATTACTTTTTCCACTGACATCTGACATAACTAGTGACAGATAACAGTGCTGGGACTCTGCACACTATAGAATTCTACCGGTCGCTTTCTACAGTAGATAACTATTATTCCAGTCGACAACAGCCATAAATCTCACTCTGTTTTCTGTCGACAACTCTTCTCTTATTTCTGACATTACCATCGATCTGTAGCTTTTATGTAAATATTTCATAGTTCTCATTGTGCCTATGCTAAATTTTTTTTGATAATTAAAATTTTCGACGTGGGTAACCCTATAATAACTTTAATGTTTCTTGTGTGAAGGCCAATTGCGACTTGTTTTGCTATCTTTATTGTATCTTTTGTGTCAAATGTCATAAATTTGAAAATATAACCTATAAAATTATAGATATCTCGTAATCGTAAAAAACGACACGTCTTCACATGTAGAAAGCGATAACTATCAATTTTGTCGACAAGTCGTGTAGAATAGAGTCGATAGTAGAATTCTATAGTGTGCAGAGTCCCAGCACAGAAATGAAATGGTGACATGCCAAGAGTTCCTAGAATTATTGGCCATCGATATGTAGAGTATTCAGCTAAGAAGTCATTTTAAATTTCAAGATAAAAACGCTTCGGGGGTGTATTCATTATTTCAATAAAGCAATATAAATCTTCACAATGATAAAAAACATGCAAAAATCTTATGTTTTGAATGGTAGACCTTAACTGTCATTCTTGTCAGAAAAACCACTTTTTGTTGGCCATACTGACCTTAGAAAGAATGTTTTCTTCTTCTTTTAAGTTATTATGGCCTCCCATTCTACAGGACATACAGTTAGATGAAAATAGTTCGCTATTGAGGAACGCTTTTGTGGTATTAGCATGGGTGGAGATAAGAGGGGGATAAAGGTGTTAAAAACAACTTACTTCTCTTTCTCTAGCTCCGCTATATAATATAGGAGCCACAATTATTTCATCGCCTATAGAAAACTCATCAGCTGCTAGATGGCAGTAAGGATCGTCCGAATCCAGCATCCACAAGGGTCTAATGATCGGCAAACCAAGATTTAAAGACACCCTGGCAAATTTTTTCAACCTAGGAGTTATCTGAAAAAGATTCTTTAACAACAAAGGGAAGTTATTCAACGAAAAAACTCACATAATCATGTCTCTTTTTAGCCAACTCCTTAGCTAACAAAGAAATATTTTTCTGCGAATAACTACTGGGTAAATGTCTGTATCTAACGACTGGTAGAAACGTAGCAAGCTGCAACCACCTTAAATACAACTCGGGATCTTCGATAATGATGTGTACTGTACTGTTTTCGACTAGAACAGTTTCGGTTCTATCGTAATCACCTCCCACAGCTCCCGGTATTAAAAACGGAGAGCCTAAAATACCGTACGTGAGAATTGTAGGTATAACATTTCTTAGACTCTCCCAGGAGAATTCAAATTCTGGTAAAACTACGAAGCTCGGAGACTTCGGACGTTCTATAGCACTGCTGACGCCGAATAAAGTTACTTGTTCTTGTAAATTGTGTGTTAAAATCGTTTTGTATTCATCGGGGTTAAGTAGAGGCTTTTCGCATTGGTAGTAAAAAGGCATGTTGTAAGCTATGCCCATGTCTAAGTAGAAAGAATCGATTTTGTAGGTTTTTACTACGTAATCTAGTTTGTCTAGTAACCAAGTAACCGCTTGGGGATTTGTTATGTCTAAGACTCCGGCGCTTTGCACGCTTTTATATCTGGTTAGTGCCGGTATTCTTTTATCGCTGAATCTTTCGGATATTAGTAGTTTTTTTTTGACAGCTTCTGCGAAGTTCAAGCTTTCTGTCGAAATGAACGGTTGTATGGTGAAAGCTACTCGAAATCCGCGTCTTCTTAGTTTTTCTTTTAGAGTATCAAAGTCTGGGAATCTTTTTTTGTCTAATTCGAAATCTCCGATTTGGTGTTGCCAGAATTCGTTGAATAGTATGTGACCTTGTTTTAAAGTTCCTACTGAATTGGCGATTTTCGTTGTTATATCGTCAGTGAGAACTGAAACAAAATAAAAAAGAAGAATTATGACTAAAAATTTATTAATATAATTGGTTTCTTTGAAATTAACTATCTGTTATGCTTTTCCACGAGCGGAATAAGCTGCGAGACCATTGTGTATATACAATTTTGTCCATTACTAGCCAAATTTAAGACAAAAATTAGAAATAGTTCACAAACGCACCTTTAGAAGCGTTTACCCCGTCGTCTGACAGACAATTGCACTGTCAGTTTTCAATATATTACGAACGTACCCGTTATGTCATCAGTCATTTTTGGTGGAGCGCGAATTTTAAACTAATGGCATTTAAATTCAAATAACTTCATCTTGATGGGTTATTTAAAGCAGCAAATATGTTAAAGACAATCTCCTGGGTATACAAAATTATGTTACACAAGTTTTTGTTGAACTACTTTCTCTGTATTCTCAAAATATTTGAATTTGTCACTGCTAATAATATTTTCCATCATTAACCTAGGTCAATAATGGACAAATTCAAATATTTTGAGAATTTAGGGATAGTAGATCAACAAAAACTTTTGCAGCATAATTTTGTGTACCCAGGAGATTGTCTTTAACATATTTGCTGCTTGTAATTACCTGTCAAGATGAAATTATTTGATTTAAAATGCCATTAGCTTGAAATTCGCGCTCAACCAAAAGTGACTGATGACATAACGGGTACGTTCGTAATATATCGAACGCTGACAGTGTACTTGTCAGTCAGACGACGGGGTAAACGCTTCCCGAGGTGCGTTTGTGAACTACTTATTTTTAATTTTTATCATGTGAATAATATAAATGTAAATTGTTATACCTTCTGTCAAAATTTCTTTGATCTCCGGCATTTCCCAAACAGGTTCTGTCAAAAAATAATCGATAATATTGCTGTCTTCTTTCTTCAAACCATCCCACAAGGTGTGTTCGCTGAGAAATATTTGTAATTGTGACATGTTCGAGCTGGTACATATACTATAATTCAATTGAGCTGTATCGGTGAACTTATTAACGAAAGCAAAATCGTCATATTTAGCTCTTAGACAAAATTCTTTCTTCGGATAATCTTTAATTGATATATACAACGGTGTTTCATTGTCGATAATAATTGCTAAACCTAGAATAATAAAACTATTTTAAATCCACTGAAAACTATAGTTTTTATACAACTTACCTTTGGAATTTATAAAATATCTTTTTAAAACATTCCCCCATTCGTGTGTCTCGACATTTCCGGTAATAAACGGTTGATAAAAATGGCTGCCTTTTTCTAAAGGCCAAGCGTTCTCAGCTGTTTGTCCACCGCCGTACCAGTGAGCGTCTGACATGTCAAAACAATCAGTGGGAGTCATATCTTGCGATAGTGATATCCACTGTAAGTTGTAACATTTAACATCCGATCCCAAATCATAAAAACTCATATATAATCGTGCTCTATGGAATTTAAAAATAAAAAATCGGTCAAATGCGAGTCTGACTGGCTCAAAAAGGGTTCTGTACCATTATCTATCAATATTCGGTGAAAAACAACGTTAAACCGAATATTGATTTAGCTATTCACGCATAGATGGCGCCAGGATGTTGTTTGTTGTATTGGAACCCTTGAATATTTGTTTTATTCTGTTTTTAAGTATTTTTTTTGACGAAGTGGCAACATAAATACATCATTTGTGAGAAATAGTCTAATATATTTGCGTACTACTAAAATTGGATAAAAATGAATATACCTGTTCATCCATTCTAAGCATAAGCTGCCATCTTGTCTAGAATCTTCCGGAAGACAGTCTAAAACGAGATCATAGTTTATGGTTGTTCCGAGAGTTAGTTGAACGATATCAGCGCCCTCTTCGTTGAAAATTTTCACAGCTCTTGTGTCTTTGTTGAATTTCATATTTCCGAAATAGACTTTTGCTAAAATTTTTTGGTGGTAAAGGATATAAGCGGTGGTAATGAGTACTACGATTGTGGTGAATAAAAAGCCGACGAAAACTTTAGTTTTGTATTCTGGTGATTTTTTTCTTCTTAGTGTATGTGGGATATTCTATAAAAAAACAAATTTAATTATAACAGATGGGATATAAAAACAAATAACAAAGACTTGCCTGAATTTTTTCTTTAAGTAGACTTGCTATAGAATTGACAGATGTAATGGAATTGTTAGGGGAGTTTGGGGTGAGCTCTCCTTCAACCGGTGGCTTCAACATTATAGGACTAAGTACTGATTTTCTTCTAATTCGTTGTGGATATCCACTGTAATAAAATTATCATCTTATTATTTCTAGCTACTGAGTGTCGAGTGTTTAAGAAGAAAAGATTGAGTTGCATTAAATTAAATTACCATAAAGAGATACGTTAAGCGGATATGATCATTAATCGGACATAGGCGGGGTATTTGAGGATTTTATTATTAGTAAAAAATATTTGGACAAAAAATGGCCGGAAATTATATTTTACAAAAAAATTAATAACTAAAAAAATATGGATTTTTCGAAAAAAGTTTTCAGACAAAAGTATACTGAAATTTTACGTAGATTTCAAAAATGTATTAATATATAGGGTGTTCCATTTGAAATAACAAAGTTACAGTCGACTTCCGGTAGAACCGGAAGTCTGCCAGCTTTGAAAATATTTTAGTTAAAAAGATCGCATCCGAAAACCAAAACGTAAAAATTTTCATGATTTTACTATAAGCATTTTGCCATATACAGATAGTTTTAACTCGTCGTGGGACACCCTGTATATCGTTTCTTTGCGTCTGAAGTTCTTTAACGGATAAATTTGTATTAAAATCGTCCCAAATTAGTTGTACAAACAGTGCAATATATTTAACTAAAGATACTATATTATTTAGATTGGATTCTTTGTACTTTTAACCTTATTTTAATTTGTCTAAGGCACTGTACATCAAAAAACTCTTCCAAACTGCAATTGCTTTTATTAAGTTCAATTTGATAATTTCATTCACTGCTAACGTTCCCTCGTGTTCTATTGAATCAAATTGAGTCAAGTATATGACAAGATTTAGTTTTTGGGGATGATATCTCGAAGGGGAAGATTTAGCAGACAATATTAATAATGGTAACAATTTTTTTTTCAATACGTGATCTATTTAAAAAAATTAAACTTACGAAATATGTTGGAATTCATCGTCTGTTTCTTCTTCGATTGTGTTAACTTTTTCTGAACTGTTTTCCAAATTATCGCCCTAAAAAGTTTAAATATCACATGTTTAGCAATAAAAGTTCGCCTCGAAGGACCATTGATATTATGCTGAGCGTCCAAATTCTCTCATCTCATCCCTAAATATTTTTTTTGAAAATTTTCATCATGCCCATGAAAATTTCCATGTTCGATTCTATCGGGACCCATTATTAGAAAAAATTAAATGTCAATATAGAGGGCGCCACAAGTGGCGCCAAATTTTGAGGTTAGGTCAAAAATTTCACTAATGTAGCTATATGCCATACCGACTGATACCTAAAAACACCATACGAAGCTTCCACTATCAATTCGGGGTCATACTTGGGGCGATTTTGGGGGGGTCAATTGTCCAACAAATTTTTTTGCATTATAGGCGCCCCAAATGAGGAAGATTTCCAAAATATTTTCGTTCCGAGTTGATATCCCGGCGGGTCTTGAACCCCCAAAAAAAATTTGGGAGGGGGGGAAATTTTTGGACAAAGAGAGTTCGATTTTTTTTCGACTCCTATTAATTTTTGACCAAACCTGTATATTTTTTCAGGTTGACCAACTTTTTTTATGCTATCTATAGTACGATTTTTACGAATCGAATGGTTTTTGTTTCATTGCGATAGCTCAAATAATAAAAAAGCTTGTACCGCATGGTTGATAGAACTTTGAGGAGGGGCGTATTTTTTTTTGACAGCGATTCATTTCGGGGTCTCAATTTTTTATGTCCAACGGTTTCGGAGGAATCTATATAGTCGAATGTTGTACGTTGGGGTGAGTAAAAATCCTTGTCTTCGATTTGTGTCCAAAAAAAATCCTCTATACGCTCATATATTTATTTTTTGTCCAAGGTTTCAAAAATTTTTGCTCACGTTCCCTATTAACGGTGATATCAGACAGTTCACTCGAGTGAATATTCACGCAAGTGAATGCTTCATTATTCCACACACATTATTTACACCATCTAACAAGAGGCGAATGAAAGCCGTTTTAGTGATCGCAATTTTGTGTGCACATGCGTGAATTAATTAGTATATATGTCAATGTCAAGTCGACACATGGTCGACACTTCCGTTCGTTCGTTCCCGTCAGTTACTCAGTACTCTGTGGTTTGGTTGTCACTGCCTTAGTTAGATGGTGTACTCTGTGGTATCAAGTAGTATATCTGTCAGTCTCGACGTATTTCCGTTTAAGTCCAACTTCAAAGGAACCGACAAAGCTTTCGTCTCTTGTTAGATGGTGTACTCTGTCATTCCATGTTCACACGCGGCGACTTAGTGTGAAAGACAAAGAAAAGATCATTCATCTGTTCTTCTTCAAAATATGTCGTCGGGTGAACACCATTTTGTCGCTAATTTACCGACGCAACGTGACGTGCGGCTGTACAGAGCTCGAGACAAAATAGCCGAGTCCGAGTGAACTTTCTCTTTGTGTGCAGACGGTTCATTTTTCGTTCATTCTGACTGGGAGTGAATGATACCGAATGCTAAAATCCAACATCGTTGGATCGGTTCGTTAATGAATTCATTCAGCACTCTTGTTGCATTTTGAGTTCAGATGCATCATTTCGAGTGAAAGACAAAAATGAACGAAAAGTGAACCGTCCGATATCACCTTATCTAACTGAATTTCTAACGTACTTTTTATATTCTAACTAGAAGGATACTTAGATACGTTACCTTTTCGTTTTCTATAAAAACTTTCAAGTCGTCCAAATTAGGCATTGATATACTATTCTTCCTTTTCATAGACACTTTGGGTGTTGGCATTAACTCTTCTTCAGTCCCATCTTGGTTGGTTTCTTCCAGTTTTTCATTTGAACACACCATATTATACGTCGGTTTATTAAGATTCTCGTTAGATGGTGCTGCTAACATTATTTTAGGTATTTTCCTTTCTTCAGCAGGTATTTTATCATATTTGTACTTTTTTTTGTCCATTGTTATCGGTTAATTTTGAAACTGAAAAGATGGTATCTGATAGAATTTGTCGAGTTACAAAGTTTAACAATAGTATACGCCAAGGTTGTGAAGACTATTATTATTGACCAAGGCTTATAAATTTTCTCACCACCATATTGTACACACAATTTTTTTCACTACTAGCCAAATTTAAGACAAAAATTAAAAATAATTCACAAACGCACCACGGGAAGCGTTTACCCCGTCGTCTGACTGACAAGTACACTGTCAGTGTTCCATATATTACGAACGTACCCGTTATGTCATCAGTCACTTTTAGTTAAGCGCGAATTTTAAACTAATGGCATTTTTATTCAAATAATTTTATCTTGATAGGTACTGGGCTCGTTTACTAAAATTTTTAAATCATTTTTTACTGTCGTAAAACAAAGTACCAAGGATAAAATATGATTCTGGAAATTTCATGTCAATAGAATATGTCGTTCTCCTAATACAACCAAACTGCATACCGTAGCGTGACGTCACCGCATATGAAAGTTAATGTGCACTGACATTACTCTTCTGACTGTAACGTGCCTCGCGTAGAACTTATTTATTTTTAATTACTTACAAAATTTTTGTGTTAATAATAGCTATATATGCCATCAATTACGAAATACCTAAGAGAGAAAGTGAGTGAGAAACTCACAAGTTACACAAAATTAGGCATTTCGTAACGTATTGCATACAAGATTTTTTCTAATTTTGAAGAAAGCAATAAAAAAATAAAATTTAATATAATTGATAAAAATTTGGAAAATGGTCGCGTTCATCCCAACAAAGTTGATCAGGTAGCGATTTTTAGAGTGATCCATCAGTTCGTAATTCTGTTGAACGTGCTAATAAAACCATCGACATAATATGTCAAATGTCGATGAATACAACAACAACAACTCAATTTTATTTTATATATACGACCATTAGGAAATAGGTATTACTTCTAACCATTAAAAAATGGGATTCAATTACAATAAATTGAACTCCCCACTTTGGAGCAAACCATGAAGAGTTGAATTTCCTGACAAACTATACAATTTATTAATGAAATAATAAGTCACCTCCAGCTCTTCACTCATTTTCACTAAAATACAAACTAAAATATATCCAAACAAAGATATTTATAAAATTTTTCCAACATATGTCATAAATGACAGTTAATGTATCATCAATCGGTAGCGTTTAGCGTATTTTAATTCGGATTGAAAAAATGGCGACTGATACCACATCGCTCAATCTGATCAGTTAACAAAACTCGCGTTCAGCAGGAAATTGATGATCGCTTCGGTAGCGCTACGTTGTGATGAACGCGACCAATATAAATTTAGTTTGTTGCTGTTACTTCATGTTAGTTGTCAGTTTGACATTTTGTAAAAAGTCTAGACGGAAGGTTTTTAGCGAGATTGATAAATTTTTAGTTTTATTTTTAAAAAATGAGTGATTCATGTTCTGAAGAGCTACCAAGCGATATTGAAGAGGCAGCAGGTGTTGCTCTATTATCAGTAATTCCCAAAAAGTCAAAGGCAGTTTATGATTTGGCATACGAAAAATTTGTTACGAGGTGTGATGAGAAGAACATTAAACATGTTAATGAGAAAGTTTTACTTGCATATTTTGAGGGTTTCCTAAAAGTATCCACATTATGGAAACTTTACTCAATGTTAAGGTCTGAACTAAATCTGAAAAGGAATATTGATATTAAAAAATATACAAATTTGGTAGCATAAATTAAAAGGCAAGCGGACGGGTACAGTCCTAAAAAGTCAAAAGTTTTTATTAAAGAAGATTTTGCCAAATTTTTAGTGGAAGCTGATGACAAAGAATACTTATTGGCTAAGGTTGCAATGATAATTGGAATGGCAGGAGCATGCAGAAAAGCAGAATTAACATTTCTTCCAGTTGAAAATGTTATAGACGAAGGCAGCCATTTTCGTGTTGATATCCCACCTTCAAAAACAAAAGTTATACGGCAGTTTGCAATTACCACTGGAGACATTGAAAATACGAATCTTGTTGAAATATTAAGAAAATATATTAAGTTGCGTCCCCAGGTTCTTAAACACAACAGATTTTTTGTAAAATATGCCAATGGAAAATGTACCAGAAATCCTGTGGGAATTAACACATTTGGCAGTGTGCCAAAAGTTATTGCACAATTTCTTGGTCTTTCAAATCCTGTTCTATATACTGGCCACTGCTTCAGAAGAAGCTCTGCCACTTTCCTAGCAGAAAGTGGCGCTGATATTTTAAAATTAAAGAGGCATGGAGGTTGGAAATCTACCTCTGTTGCGGAGGGATATGTTGAAAATTCCACGAATAATAAAAAACTTAGCGCAATAAATATTTGGTGAAACATCTAATGCAATGTGCGCCGCTTCCCAAATAACAGCAAGTTCGAGCAATGAAAAAAATATGTCGTCGGGAATTAATTTGAATAATTGCAATAATTTTGTTATCAATATTTATAATAATTAATTAATTTATGTTTTTAGCTTGTATTATAACAGTTTAATAAATACACAGCTTGTTCAATTGAAACCCATCTTTGGTCAGGTTAGCATTGGAAACAATTGTAATAATTCAACTGACGTTTTCCAACATTATTAGTGTATGCAAACGTCACACTGATCTGTTTATTTCGTTTATATTTGACAGCGATTTTAAGTATTGTGACTTTGAAATGGCGTTTGTTGTTAACAATCCGTCCAAATGTGATAATGCTCGGCCTCATGTTGCCAACGTAGTGAAAGAAAATCTGCAACGGAAGAAATGGAGGATATTAGAGCATCCACCCTATAGTCCCGATTTATCGCCTTGCGATTTTCACATCTTTGGGCCACTAAAAAAGGCGTTAAAAGGTAACCGTTTTCAGTCGGACGCAGAAGTACAAAACGCTGTGAAAGAATTCTTCCAGCAGCAGCCACAAGAATTCTATAAGCAGGGTATACATCGGTTGGTGAAACAGTGGGATATGTGCCTTAATTGTAGTGGTAGTTATTTGTAACTGTACTTGTCAATAAAATTTTCCTGGACCAAAGATGGGTTTCAATTGAACAAGCCTCGTAGAATAATTCTTTTTGTCACTAATTTTGAAATACATTTTTCGTAACCAATTGCATAAAATTTTACTTTATGCAACTAGTTACAAAAAGTAAGACGTTTCATAATGTCAATCAGTTTCAAAAAGTGTCACTTTATATGTCAAAATTAGAAAAATTATAATTTTATACTATGTGACACATCGTTTTTGGCTCTTTTCCGGCCAGAATGATTAAAAACTGTCAAAATTTTCATAAATACATGCTCTCTCAAATGATATACAGATGTTTTATTTTATTCATGGTCTGGTGGACAAAGTTACGGAGATAACGCTATAGGTTACTCAGTAAAAAATTGCAATTTTTTTAACTGCAGACTGCCCAATTAAAGGAGCTTCTCCAAATGCTATTTATGATGAATGTGTAGTGGAAATTAAATCACCAATGTTGGAAAGAACAAGAAAAACTTATTTTGATGAAGCAGGTAATATTGGTTCCAAATGTTTACATCAGATTCAAACGCACATGCACCTCACTGGTAAAAAAAGCGATATTTGTTAGAGCTGATCCGGACTTTGAATAAAATAGAATAATTTTCTTTAAAACATATAATATATACCAGTTTTGTTGATCTACTGAAAAAGATTACCTGTAACTGACACATTATTTTATTAAATAATTTTGAATATTAATAACACCACAAGCTATAAGAACAATATTATCTACTTTTTTAAATAAACTTAGATTAATACTGCCGTACAAAGCTAAACCCCCGTATTTGCAAAACAATAAAAATGGCGTAAAATAACAATTAAACTTCAATGTATGATATAGCTTCACCTAATGGCTTCAAATTATACAGGGTGTTTCAAAAAAAGGTAACACCGTCTCTAGGATAGGTAAAAAACTGAAAAATAATTGGGGTTTGCTTAGTAAATTTTTTTTCTAACGCCATCCGTTTTCAAGATAAAGGGCGTTGAAGAAAATAAAAAATTACACATTTCTTACGATTTTGCTGAAACTACTGGCACCATTGTAATGAAATTTTATACGAATATGTTTTGGAAGCTGATATATCCCATGAATTTGTTTTTATTAGTTACTCTCATAGAGGGCGCTAGTTACACGATTCATACAACGTATTATTCAACATAACTTTTTTTAGGGTAGAATTATTAGTCAAAACTCCAAGTGAACATAAACATCGTTTAATTCTACACCAAAAAGGTACTCTTGGTAAAACTCGATATTATGTACCGTTTTCGGAATATTTTGATTTGAAAATTATGAAGTAATAACCGCTCCTCGTATAAGTTAATGATAAATTTATTAATTAAAAAAACTTACAATAAGAAAATTAAAATAAAGACAAAGAACATAACATAAAATTCAATTAGAGTAAATGTTCAAAATGTCCTCCGTTTTCACGAATACACAAGTCTATCCTTTTTTCTAAAGAATCCATTAATCTTCTTAACGGTTGGGGATCATCTATGATGTCATTAAAGTGACGTTTAATTCTGTCTATTAATTCTTGACGAGAATTTACCTCTGTAGCATAGACTTTTTCCTTAATATACGACCAGACTGTGTAGTCCAAAGGATTAAAATCGCATGACCGAGTAGGCCAATGAATCGGAGCTTCTGCACCTCTACCAATCCATCGATTCCGAAAATTGTTACTCAACCAATTACGACACCTTCTATCAAAGTGCGGTGGAGCTCCATCATGCATAAAAAATAATGATGTTCGCTCATTTATCGATAAATCTTCTAATATCTCAAATAAGTGATTATTTAAAAAATCAAGGTACATATCACCACTTAAATTTCCAGGTAGAATATGATAACCTATTAATCTGTTACCTAAAGTTGCTGCCCAAGCATTAACTTTAAATGAGTGTTGGTAATGTGATACCCTTTTGGCTTGTGGATTCTCATCACACCAGTAGTGTGCGTTATGGGAGTTAAACATACCTTGTCGCGTAAAGGTGGCCTCGTCCGTAAAAAGAATACATTTAAAAAAATTTGGATTGAGGGCTGTCCTTTCTCGCAATGTTTCACAAAAATCGACTCTAACCGGTAGATTGTCTGGCAAGAGTTCTTGAACTTGTCTGTAATGGTGCTCTTTAAGTATCCGCCAAGTAGTTGAAGAAGATGTATTTGTTTGTCTTGCCATATTCCTTACACTTAATGTTGGATTTTGATCAACTAAATTTAAAATAATATTTTCTTTATTAATTGTTCTTGTTGTTCTTGGTCTACCTGAATTTATTTTCTTTGGTCTTACATTCCCAGTTTCTCGACAACGTCGTTCAACTGCTCTAAATGTTTTTTTACTTGGTAAGTTTCTTCTAGGAAACTTTTCTGCATAACTCGTAAAAGCTGCACTAGAGTTTCCTAAACACTCGCCTAAAGTTAATAACATGTCGGTGTATTCAACATTTGAGTACATTTTGTTTAACAATATCTAATTTTACAAATAACAAGGTTTCAAAACTCTATTTATTGTTGACTTATTGTCATAACAATCAATAAATGTCAATTTTACATGGCAAACTTAGAGAAAAGCGAACTTTATCATTAGTTTATACCAGGAGCGATTATTACTTCATAATTTTCAAATCAAAATATTCCGAAAACGGTACATAATATCGAGTTTTACCAAGAGTACCTTTTTGGTGTAAAATTAAACGATGTTTATGTTCACTTGGAGTTTTGACTAATAATTCTACCCTTAAAAAAGTTATGTTGAATAATACGTTGTATGAATCGTGTAACTAGCGCCCTCTATGAGAGTTAGATATAAAAACAAATTCATGGGATATATCAGCTTCCAAAACATATTCGTATAAAATTTCATTGCAATGGTGCCAGTAGTTTCGGCAAAATCGTAAGAAATGTGTAATTTTTCATTTTCTTCAACGCCCTTTATCTTGAAAACGGATGGCGTTAGAAAAAAATTTCACTAAGCCAACCCCAATTATTTTTCTGTTTTTTACCTATCCTAGAGACGGTGTTACCTTTTTTTGAAACACCCTGTATAACTTGTGTTACAGTAGAAGAAATGGACGAGTAAATTTATTTTTTCATGTGGAAACCTTCATATTTCATCACTTTCATAAAATAAAAACCGATACGGTGAATATCGTTATGAAAAATGAGGCCTTATACTAGGGACAATACCGGTATTTTGATAATATGGTGATTGCAGCTATATTAATTAGGATTTGTACTAGGAGAAAAGGTGGAAATGCCAGGTTATTCCCAAGGAAACAACCAATTTTTTGCTATCCAATTACAGTAAAGCAGCCATACAGTTTTATTTTAATATTATACACAAATATGCGGCAATAATACCCAATAATCAAGTTAAAATAGAAACATCTCAACATTGTTTTATATTAAAACATTTTTTTCAGGTAGTCCCAGCCAAAACTTTCTCTATTTTCTAGTATTATATAACCAAGATTTTTTAGGATGTTTTCCACTTTACTTTTTCCAAACCCGTTGGGTTGTGATTTAGTTAGAGTAGGTTGTGATGGGTCTGGAATGTCCAAAATATATTTTTTCTTGCAAAAAATCGAGTTTTCTCCAATTATCATTATTATTTCTTCCAAAATATAACTCATACTCATTACGTTTGATTAACTTTTCAGTAATTTTAGAAATGTACAGTTTTGGAGTTTCTTTTTCAACTTTAGCTACAGAAGGCACATTTTTCCACAGTTGGAAATCTTCAAGTTCCATTTTTTCAACATTGACCCTTCTTTCTGACTAGATATTATCAGCGTACTAAGAAAATTAGAAAGAAACACGTATTTGAATTTTACTAAAGAAAATCTACGTATTTGATTGCAAGTACGTGTTTATCCTATAGTAAAACAAAAATACGTGAATTTTTCTTAGCATTTGAGGCATTTTTTGCAAATACGGGTAAAAAAAGGATCGTTTTTTAGCGTTTTTGAGCAAAATACGAGGTTCTAGCATAGAAGAGATCCAAGTTTTTAATATTTTTATTATACCAGACACAATATCTCATTTTTCGTTTTTTTTTTTTTTCAAATACGGGGGTTTAGCTTTGGACGGCAGAATACAAGCGTGTGGTTTTCAATAACCCTCTCAATATGGATTAACAACGTATTTTATAAGGTGATTTATAACGATTCTGATTGAATAAAAATGAAATCCTAAAAATACAAAGTATGTTGACTTATCAGTGAATGCTTTGAGTCTTTTTATGCTTTTCTGCCATTGCTTCCATTTTTTTTGCATCCTTATCAATAGAAATAAATGTTTTGTTAGATGTTTTAATCGTAGTACTTTTACATTCTGGAACAGCACAATATTTATAGCTTTTTTTACTCTGGTTCTGGTCCATTATGTCGAATAGTTTAAATTATTTGTAAACGTTTTTATTTCACAAATATAACACTGCTTAGTGTTTGCTAAAACGTATAATAAAAAATAATGAGCATATAAGCAAGCAAAGTACTGTTACTAGCTAAGTAGTCATCTAACGGAAAACAGATTGGCGCGGTATCCGCTCTTTGAACGAGAGATTTCATATGCGATGACGTCACGCCTGAAATTCGGAGAGGAGCGCTGTTTGATGTTCATAATTTTTCTTAGGCGACTTAGGAGTCTCGCTGACGTCTAATTTTTTGCACAGAGCCTCAAAATGATGTGCTCTTACTAATGGTAAAATAAAAAAAATATGTAAATGAGCCCAAGCGGCAAATATGTTAAAGACAATCTCCTGGGTATACAAAATTATGTTGCACTAGTTTTTGTTGAACCACTATCCCTGAATTCTCAAAATATTTGAATTTGTCCATTATTGACCTAGGTTAATAATAGAAAGAATTCTGTGATTTGTCCTAACAGCACCGAAATGGTAATAAGAAAAAGTCAAGTTTCCCTCACTACGTAAGAAAATGATGATGACTACTACTATGACAATATTAAAATTTAAAAAAAAACACGAAAAATTTTTGATTTGTTGTAACCAAAGAAATCATGAAAATTAAAAAAAAACGTGACTCCAAACAAGTGCAGAAATTATAATAGTTGTCAAGGTGATTGGAATTTCAGCGTATTTAACATACTAGAATACTAATCAATTTCCCAAGTGTTTTATAACTATATGCCGTAACTGAATATACCGGGGTAATGTGAGTTGTAACGTAGAATTTTCCTTTGAATGTACTCAGTTCAATATCCACAAGTTTTATGGCTTTTCTGGATGTAAAATTATCTTATTAATCGTTTGCAGTTAAATATAAAGAAAATAATATTTTGTTACATCACGGATTATGCAATTCCATTTGTTTCGTATGGAGTAGAAAGTCCTTTCAAAACACAAAACTAAACTTTTTCGTCGACTAGTCTCTTTTTAATAATAATTTGAGTTTCCCGCCAATTTGAAACTTTCATATCTTTCTCTAACCTAAAAATCAAAGCACTTCCCTTCTTACGTCAAGTTTCAGTACTACCACAGGTTTTTTTCAGACAAGAATGACAGTTAAGGTCTACTATTCAAAACGTAAGATTTTTGCATTTTTTTATCATTGCTAACATCATATTGCTTTGTTCAAATGATGGATACACCCCCGAAGCGTATATATTGAAATTTAAAATGACTTTTTAGC